>RJWH01007571.1:0-38791 GCA_004363575.1 Solenodon paradoxus | reverse complement strand
TCTGCTCCCCTGGAAAGAAGTTTCTCAGGGAATTTGTTCTCTCTCTTGGGGTAAGCATACCAGTCTTGCCTCGAAAAGCATACCAGGAATACCAACGGCTTGATGTTAGGCACGGAGAGTTTTCAGCATGGGAGTATGTCCCCTGCAGCCAAACCTCAATTTTACATGGAGGAGGTACACCCGGCAATATCACATGATGAGAAAAATCTGTGGGGAAGAAGAGCTGACTACAGGAAAACTATAGACAGCCGCTCCGGCTTCTCCAAGCTGACCTGGTTTTTATTTTGCAAAGAGCAAGGCAGATGCTTGTCAAGTCCCCAAAGCTGCTAATAGTTAAGACACATAGGTTCTGACTTCTAAGAAGAGGTGAATGCTGTTTAAAAGCGTCCTTTCCATGTTGGGCAAAGAAAAGCACAGGCCAATGTTCATTCCAAGCCAGGAGCCCGCACACTCAGACGTGTGGGAGGGAGGCCGGGCCCTGACAGCCTTCGCAAGCCCAGCCCAGCTTGACAGAGGTCAAGGGGAAGGTGGTGGTGGGGCAGAAAGTACAGTCCTGCATCAGTTAGCCAGTTTGTATGTAAAAAATGGGCACAGGGAGTGAAGGGGGAGTAGACACCATATGTCCAAATCCAGGAAAAGGGCTCATCCTCCCCTCTTGAAACAAAGAAAAGAAGAGCATTTAGGAGAACAAGGAAATGAATGCCACCTTACTGTGTAAATATGTGTTTAAGGGGTAGCTCCTAGAAATCTGGGACAGGCTGAAAATCTGCATAGGAGGGGTTGTGATCATTTCACAGATGGGTTATTACAGGAGGGTGTGACATTTTTGAGCACAGAGGGTCATCAAGAGAGCCAGCAGGCCTACCAGGCAGAGATGGAGACCTGGATGGGTTCAGGGTGGCCTTTCTGGGCATTTTGTGTTGACTCCGTTTCTCCCTCATGTTCAGAGACTGGGATGAGAGGGCTGGGGACACAAAGGTCCATTGCAAGGGACACAGCACTCTTTTTTAAAATGCAATGCAAGGTTTCTCTAAGGCAACACAGATCTCCAGACACCAGCTGCTTTTCCCTCCCTTCAGCCCGAGGAAACACCCCTGGATTCTCCTCACACCTTATTTCAGAATGGGAGCAATTCTCTACTTTACAATGTATATATTAAACGTCATTTAAAAACAATGCTAATGATGAAAGCCTTATCTGGGGATAAAGTGCCAGCGGGCAAGTCTCATTGGAGAACAAAGTCAAGGTCAATTACATGTGGCACCAGGAAAGATCAGAAATGGACATTTGGAGAGGATTCCATGTTAGCACCCATCTGTCCCCTACAGACAAGTCCTCTAGGAGGAGACCTATGCTGGAGGGCTGACTTGGATGCCAAAGAGCCCAGGAGACAGGTAAACTGGGTGTGTTTACTCAGAGCCAAGACAAAAGTAGCCTCTTCAGTGCTCAGTTCTTTGCCCTTGGCTCTAAGAATGAGGTACAGGGTCTGCCCTGGATCACTCACTCACAGGTGGCCACGGGTTGGTGACCTTGTCCCAGCAAACATAGGGAGCTTTCCCCTAGGTGGTTAGCGAAAAAAGAAAACGGTCACCAGAGGACAGCTTTGTTATGTGAAAGGAAAACATATTCATTTTAATATGCGTAGGAAGTCATCCATGCTGCATTAAGAGAAGTACCTGCCCGCTGGCTTGGCGGCAGAGAGAGACCCGCTAATAGGGAGTCCAGCCGGCATTTAGGGGCTTCCTCTGCACCCGTGGTTTACAGTATTAACGCATTCTTCTAGCGAATGTTTCCTAATAAACCCAGAGCTTCCGCCTACCCAGAAATCGCTACTGGAAGCTTAATTTTCCCTGTCCTAAGCAGGACCACCCGCCTGTTCGCAAGTCCTTGGGATTCGGCACTAGGACACTTTGGTGTCGCTCGCTTTCAGAGATGTCCTGGTCCCTGGATGTCTCGGTCGGTGACTGCAGGAGACCCGGGACAGGTATACCTGAAACACACCCGGAGGTGGTCTGCTCCCTTCAGGTCCCGCGTGCTCGGGCGTGACCAGAGCTGAGCACCAGGCACCGCACCTTCGGTTGGACCCGGGACAATCCAGTTCCCCGCGCTCTGCAGTCTCTGCAGCCGTCAACGGTCCTGGAAGAAGGGGAACATATGGCGGAGAAGGCTCTGAATTTGCGCCACTCGGCTGCTGGCTGAGTCCTTTTGCTTGCTGGACGCCGCCGCGGCTCTCGCGCTTGTCTCCACGGAGGTCGTGCCCATTGCGCTCGGGGTCCGTCGCAGGGTCCACGAAGCGGCTCCGCTGCTGTTGTTGTTGGTGTTGATCCGCTCGCCGCTGCCCACTGTCATCTCCCAGTCCTCGGCCCCCAACAGCTCCCGCAGGCTCGGGGGCACGCAGGGTCGCAGGTAGTGACAGGCCCGGCGGCCGCTGTAGTCGCGGCGTGTGGGGTCAGCCCCCAGGGCGCCCACCAGCACCTTGATGACCATGTCGTGGCCCTGCATGGCCGCCAGGTGGAGAGGCGTGAGGCCGCCGCTCCCCGGGGCGCTCACGTCGAGCGGCAGCCTCCGGCGCTGGGCGAAGTCGTGCAGCAGGATGAGCTCCTCGTGGCGCCCGTGCTTGGCCAGCCAGTGCAGCACCGAGTAGCCCGTGATCGGGTCGCCCCGCAGCAGCAGCCCCGGTTCAGCTTCCAGCATCTCCCATAGCTCCTCAAACCGGCCCTCAGCGGCCGCCAGTATCCACGCGTGCTCCCGGGGCTCCAGGCACAGCCCGCTGCCGCTGGGTGTGTTCGGCCCTCCCGGGAGCCGCTCCTCGACGCGTTCCTCTGACGACCACCCAGCGGGAGCCACCCCCGGTATCTCCCGCAGCGGTCCCCGCCGGCGCCAGGAGCCGGATCCCAAGAGCGTCAGCGGGCTGTGTAGGGAGGTCTCCCTGGAGGCGGCGGCGTTGCCCGGGTACCTGCCCAGGTTGCCGGCGTCCACTCTGGAGGGGCGGGGCTGCAGGGCTTTCCGCAGGCTCAGCGCGGTTGGCGCAAGGGAGGCCCTGGACGCCCGGCTCGCTGCCCCTCGGGGCTCGGCCATGGTCCCGCAGCTGCCGCCGCGGCGGTTCCCGTTCTAGCGTCCGCAGCCCTTCCCGGGCCCCACCGGGAGAGGAACTGGCGCTGGCGTTGGGGAAGGAAGCGACTTGAGTAATGCGGCTCCGAGGGAGGGAGCGAAGGAGGGACGAGAGGGAGGGAAGGAGCCAGAGAGCCGAGGGAGGGCCCGGGCGCCGGCGGTGGGGGGCGTGGAGCGCTGGGAGCGCCGGCCGACCCCGCAGGGCAAACCCCTCTCCAGCGCCCGGGGGGACCGCCACAACCTAGGCTCCCCGGGGTCGCGGTGGCCCCGCCCCAAACGGCCAGGTGAGCCGGCAGCCCCGCCTCCCGCACGGCGCGGGCCACCGCGGGGGCGGGCGCGGGGGCGGGTTGCGGGCGGGCACGGCCGGGAGCGCCGCCCGGAGCCGCCAGCTGTCTCTGCAGCGGGGACGTCGGCATCCCAGCAGCTGCCGGGCTGAACAGGCTCGAGGGCGCCCCTCCCTGGCAGGCTGGCCGCAGCTGCCCGCCCAGGCCTCCGAGAGCGCGATCCTTCAGCTCTGGGGCGCTGGCTCCCCGCCCCCTTCCTTCGTCCTTCCCTCTTATCGCCTCAGGAGTCTCCCTGCACTTTGTCCCCGTGCCGCCTTTGTCCCTCGCCTAGTATTCACGGAGGCGGCCCGGCTGCCGCATGTGACTTGGGCTCGCTGGCCCTGCCTTTTCTTTGGCCTTGACCCTACCTGCAGCACCCCGAGCTGCCCGAGATTTCTGCTGAGAAACCCCAGACCCGGGTCTAGGCAGAAGCCCCTTCAGGGGACGGAGAAGAGTCGTTCCTCAGCTTCTGCGCGGCGACTAGCTTCGTCCTCCGCCCTCCTCTCCCCTAACCTTCCCCAGTTGACTGAAGACTTTGGTACAGGTGGATCTGAGTCAGCGGCTGCGGGAACGCCCTGCTCTCTTCACAAATGCATCCTGCTCTCTCCGTGAGGGACCCGTTGATTTCTGCGACTTCACAGCTTCAGGTTTTGGGTTTTTTTTTTTTTTTAAGGTTTATACCACTGATTATTGTTTAAAATAAAAACTTATAAACTCACATGTATAGGTTCCCCATTTCTCATATATATGTCAGCACGCCCTGCCCTCCACTAAATCACCACAGGTTCTTCACCGTTGTCCAGCCACCCTCCCATTTCCTGTTGGTCACCTCGGTTCTATTGCAAGTGTCCACGGGTTGCTTTTGTTTCTTCTGTTCCTTTGTTTTGTCTGTTCACATTCCACCTATGAGTGAGGTCATCTGGTATCTATCTTCTTTTGACTTATTTCAGTTAGTACAATCCCCTCTAGTTCCATCCATGTTGATTCAAAGGCCAGGATTTCGTCTTTCTAAGGGCTGTGTAGTATTCCATTTTGTATATGTACCACATCTCCTTTATCCATTCATTGGGGTTTTTTAAAGAGGAGGATATTTAACCGTTTTTACTACCATCACTGGCCTCCTCTTAGCTTTTATTCTTCCCTCATTAAATGGTAGTTTTGCCCCCCACCACTCTGCTCCCCATATTAGGGAGTGCAGTCAGGGAGCAACAGGGAGCCATAGGAGGTCCTTGAGCCAGAGAGGGCCTCAGCCATGGTTAAGGTGCAGAGGCAGGAAGCCAGGAGACTGTTCCAACAATCTAAGTCAGAGGGAGCCGGGGTTCAGGCAAAGCCAGCCCACTCCACTGGGCCTAACAGTGATGGAAGGCATAAGAAGCTTTTTCTCTTTGGCCCTCAGATATTTGGAGACAGCCCTAAATATCTTAGATATCATGACAGCCCAGACATTTGTAACCCATGTCAGAACATTTACTGTGTGCCACACACTCTGTGAGATACTAACTTAATCCTGCCAAGGATCTGAAGTGCTAAGTCTGAATTACTCTCCTCAGTTTGCAGAGAGGTTAGGTAACTTGCCCAAGGTCACCCAGTAGGAAGTGGCAGAGCAGGTCTGGGTGACACTGTAGCCTTTGTTCTGGCACAGAGGGATTGCATTCAAGCCAGGTTTATCAACTGAACTTAGTCAATCAATCTAGCTCCAAACTACAGATGGAGGAATTTGTCCCAGCCTGAACATTTCTTGAACTTGCCCTCCTGACCTAGAATGTCCTCCCCCACAGCCTCTGTCTAATGAAGGTCTTTCCCTTTGTCCTTTAGGATTGTCCTCAGTATCTACCTTCTCCCTAAGCCCTCTCTGATTACCCCAGCCCAGGGGGATCCCTCTCCCCACCACCCACCTTTGACACCCCGAGAAGACTCTCTTGTGCTGTATTTCACTCTCTCGTGCGGTATTTCACTCTCTCGTGCGGTATTTCACTCCCTTTGCTCTGACATGCCAATTCAACTATAAACTCTTTGATGACTATATCACACCCTCTTTGAGCACCTTGTAGGTATTTGAAAAATAAGTGTTACCTTGTTCCGGGTTTAGTTGCCTGGGAAAATGTGATTGCATGTATGGGGGTGGGCCTGTGTGTGTGCTGGGGGCGTGGGGTACATCTGGCAGCCAGAGCCTTGAAGCCCACTCTGACATCTCGGATACAATCTGCAGGACACCAAAAGCAACTCTTAGATTTAGTCAATTCATTAATAAAATAGTGATCCAGTAGATGCTTCATTGGGCCTCCTAGCCAGAGCCTCCTCCTGGCCTTTGTGAACTCCTCGGGGACCAAGTCCAGGCTCAGCATGGGCCCCAAGCTTTCAGACTTTCATTTTCACAATGAACTCTAACTGACAAGCAGTTACTTCCGTTGCTCTGGAAACTCCCCTCTGCAACCCCAAATCTGTAAACACCAAACCACACACAGGCACACACACTTACAGAATATGCAAACAGCTGCAGCAATATTTTTTTTTTAATCAACGTGCCAGCATGGTGAAAGCAGAATGGAAGAATGCTCGGGCTATTCATTTTCCTCACCACTAAGCAGGCATTTCCCTTCCCTATCAGCACTCAAACTATCTCTGGTTCCAGTTCAAAGACTCCAGTCGCCTGACCAGCCCCACAGACACACACGTGCCCTTATTTAACTCTCTTAGCCTCGGTGCCTCCTTGGCAACTCGTTTCATCTTGACTTAGTAAGTGCTTTGTACCCCAGGCCCCCAGCTGCACACTCGGCTCCCCAGAACCATAGCGCCCATCTTGGTTTCAATAGAGAGGGGCTCTGGAATTTGCTTCCCATGTGGGGTAGGGAGTGGGGACACCCCCCTCCAGCCCTTGCCAAGTCTTCTCCCTGTCTGAAGTTGAATTTTCATTGCAAAGTTCATTGCAAGCGGTGAAACCTGGTGTCTCCCAAATTGCAGCTTCTCTGAGGCATTTAGAGGGTAATAGTAATTTTAAGAGTTTGTTTATGGATCCTGGGCTACTGGAACAAGAGCTCTTAATGTTTATTAATCCAGTTCCTTCATTTTCCAGAGGAAGTTTAACTGTCAGAGAGGATGGCAGGAGGCAGACAAGCTTTGAGCTGAAGTGTTAGGCGTACATTGAAAAATCAATCTTGGTGCACCCTGATGGACTAGTGGTTAAGTCAGTTGCCTTTGGTGGACTCAGTCCACATACATCCCAGGGATCCTGGTTCGTGTCCTGGGTCGGGGGTGGGTGAGGGAGTGGGGCGGTGCGGGGAGCAGAGCAGCCAAGATGAGCAACTAAATAAAATGGAGTGCTTCTTCCTCTTCTCTCTTCCTGGCGGCTTGCCTCTGTCTTCATTCCTGCCTGTACTTTTCCAAAGAAAGGAAGACAGGAAGACAGAAAGAAAGAGAGAGAGAGAGAGAGAGAGAGAGAGAGAGAGAGAGAAAGAAAGAAAGATCAGTCTTGTTGGAGAGTGGCTCATCCTATTGGAAGTCCATGAGGATCATAACTGATCTGCAAAAATTAATTTACAAGACATTTCTTAGGGTCATGCTCCTGGGATGAAGCCAAAGGAAAGGCACATGTGCCTTTGGCTTGCAGTGGAGTTTGCCGGTGGGGCTTATGGATTCAGAAAAATCTCTGGATGCAGAATAAGCCAAAAGGGAATGTGTCGAATATTGGAAGTGTGTCCCTCAGGTTTCCCTAACCATCGCTGGTAGAGGGAACAGGGACATTCTTGAGGTTCTAGATATACAATATATTGGGCGTACCCTGGTGGAGTAGTGGTTTGGTCAACTGCCTCCAACCAAAGCGCAGGCCACATACATCTCAAGGATCTGGGTTCGTGTCCCAGGCCAGGGAGAACAACTAGGATGTACAACTACATAAAAATAAAGTGCTTCTTCCGCCTGTCTCCTTCTCCCTGCCTACCTGCCTGCCTACTTGCCTTCATTCCTACCTGCACCTTTCCTTTACAAAAAATAGAATATAATAGAAGTTCTCTTTCTTCCAAAGACCTATGTCAAGAACATCACATGATTCTTTCTCAATGAGAGAAATCCATGAGAGAGAGAGAAACTTCTTCCCCAAGGAGCCTGTGACTGTGAGTTTGTAAAGGTGGGTGTATGTGAGTGTGTGCTCGAGTGTGTGTATCTGCTGCCGAATGTCACTGTCTGCGGTGGTCATTTGCCCCTTTCCAAGCATCAGGGCTTTCCATGAGGAGACCCCTGTGAAAGGTTTGCATTCTGAATACTTTTTAGTTTAGATGATAAAACAAATCATATTTAGTAAACACTTAAAACATTCTTTCCTTCAACTTCAACCTTTCGCCCCAGCCTCTCAGTGAAGCGTGATGTGCTTTTCAGAAAAAAAAAAAAAAAATTGCTTTGGGAAGGGGTAAGCTTGGAATCACGAAAGGTGGTAGGGCCAAGCTGACAAATATGTGAGTGATGGGACCAGTATTTCTCAAAGTGACTGAGGAGGAAGGGGGTGGGCAAGGAGCAAGGAGGAAGGGGGTGGGCAGGGAGCAGAAAGAAATCTTTAGGCCTGAGCACAAGCGGGAAACCTGCCCAAGACTCACGCTGGCAATGGCTTAACTTGGAGCCCAAGTGTCAAGCACGGGCTCTGAAGTGTGACGGGAAAAAAATTCCATTACACATTTTACTGATACTGCTATGAAAAGGTCACGTCCTCGAAAAGACCTAAAGCATTACCATATGGAGACACACGAGGGCGCTCTAATCAACTAGCGATGCGGAAGCCAGAGGGGCGCACAGATTCCAACCTGGGAGGAAATGGGTACCGCAGTTCTTTTACGATAGGAATTTTGGTTTCTTTCCTGGATCAGGCTGGTTACCCTTGGCCTTTAAGTGGATGAAAGGAAGGAGGTTCTAGCATCAGGGGCTGTGGTGAGAAGGCCAGGATGCCATCTTGAAGAGAATGAGAACAATCTGGAGAGAGAGGGAGGATGGTGAGCACAACAAAATGTTTCCTGTAATATGGAAGGCTTGGAATAATCATCCTGTATGGTTTTCAAAGTGCTTTCATATTTTAAATTATCTCTTTGATCCAGGCAGCAAGCCCGTGAGGTGTATACAGAAGACAATATTGATATCCATTTCATGCACAAGACTCAGAGAGGTTAAGTGACTCGCTCAGAGTCATGCAGCTCAAAAGTGGGAGAGCAGGGTCAGTGCTCATGCCTCTGGGAGATGGGGGTCAGGGATGACTCTCAGAAACATTGTGCAATTAGTCAATATTGTCCTTGGTGCTTTTCATTTCTGACAACCCGACACCCTGTGCCCCACATCACCCAGTGTAGCACTCCCTAATGATAAGAATAAGAGCTACCTACTAGTATGGAACATTCGTGATCATGCACACAGGTTCAAAGCAGCACTGCTCACAAGAGCCAAAAGGGAGACACACCTCGATGTCCATCAACCGATGAATGGATAAGCAACATGTGGTATATGCACGCAATGGAATATTATTTAGTTGAAAAAAAGGAATGAGGTACTGGCACATGCTACAGCCGTCTACCATGGGTAGATGAGCATGTTAGTTTCATCAGTCACAAAAATGCGTTTTAGTCAATATTCTCCAGTCCCCGGATGAGCAGGCATGTGCCCATGACGGTGAGTCCGGAGACAATCTTGAACCACATTGCCACACAATTACCCCTCATTTTTTTTAAATAGCAGCATAGAATTCCGTAGACTATATAGGGCCATGGCGTCTTTCTCCAGTCCTCTCTTGCCGGCCATTTAGGTTGTTTCTCCGTCTTGGCTATCGTGAACTGTGTGGCAGTCTGTCTCTCAATTTTTTAAACAGCTCTAAGAGCTGGGTACTGATGAGAAATGGAGGCTCAGCAAAGTTAACTGTCCTGTTCACTCAGCTAGTAAAAGGGCAGGGTCACCCAGCCAACTTTGCCCGACTGGTAATGCATTTTTATTTATTTATTCTTTATTGTAGTCATTATTCTGCACATTAAAATAACTTCCTATGTGTAGGGTCCCCATTCCTTAGATATATGTCAACACGCCATGCCCTCCACCAAATCACCAAGTGTTCTTCCCCATTGACCAGTGGGCTCCACCACCATTCGCCCCCACCCATCCCATTCCCTTTTGGTCACCTCAGTTCTGTTGCAAGTGTTTCAGGGTAGGTTACGTTTCATCTGTTCCTTTGTTTTGTCTATTCACATTCCACCTATGAATGAGGTCATCTGGTATCTGTCTTTCTTCTTTTGACTTGTTTCACTTAACATCATCCCCTCTAGTTCCATCCATGTTGATCCAAATGACAGAGTTTCGTCTCTTCTAAGGGCTGTGTAGTGTTCCACTGTGTATATGGACCACATCTTTTTGATCCATTCATGTGATGTTGGGCACTTAGGTAGTTTCCAGTTCTTAGCTATTGTGAATAGGACCACAGTAAACATGGGGATGCATACATCTCTGCGGATGGGTGCTTTTATATCTTTCAAGTAGATGCCCAGAAGTGGAATGATGGGATCCTATGGGATTTCCATCTTCCGTATTTTGAAGAATCTCCAAACTGTTCTCTATAGAGGTTGCACCAATTTGCACTCCCACCAACAGTGCAAAAGTGTTCCCTTTTCTCCACATCCTCGCCAACATTTGCTGTTTCTAGACTTTTGGATAATAGCCAGTCTTTCACATGTCAAGTGATGTCTGATTGTTGTTTAATTTGCATTTCTCTGATAGGCAGATAGGCAGCGAGTAGGAACATAGCTTCATGTGCCTGTTGGTCACGATGATGCATTTTTAAAGGAAAGGTGCAGCTAGGGATGAAGACAGGCAGACAGGCAGAGAGAAGAGGAAGAAGCACCTGATTTTATTTAGTTGTTCATCGTCGTGATTTTCCCCCGACCTGGGTCCTGAACCAGGCACCTTGGGATGTACGTGGACTATGTCTCTGTGAACTAACCCACTCAGCCATCAGGGAGCACCTGATGATGCTTTTAGCCACAGTTTTACACTGCCTCTAACGCAGCTCAAATAGAGGCTTCGGTATGACCCAATAGGAGTCCAACACTTGTATTATATGTCAAGCCCACATTCATGATTTCGTTACTACTTCAACCAAGGTAGATACAATTAAAGCAGTGGTGTCCTGACTTCCTTTGACTGCACATCCCAGTAATAATATTTCGAGCGGGTGTTCTCCATATCTGATTATTTTGTAATTTCAAAATATCGCATGACTCTAATAACATACGCATTCTAAAGCATATATGAAAAAGACTTTTTTAAAAGAAAGGTGCAGGCAGGAATGAAGGTGAGTAGGGAGGCAGGCAGGAAGAGAGGAGGAAGAAGCATTTTCTTTTCTTTTAATTTAGTGGTTCACATCCAGCAAACTCAGGGGTATGTGGCCTCAGCTCCTTTGGAGGCGATTGACCTAAGTGCTACTCCACCAGGGCATGGTAAAAGAATTTTTTTAAGAGAGAAAAGGAGAGGAGGAAGACACATTTGAAAGATGCAGGCAGGAATGAAGGCGAGCAGGCAGGCAGGCAGGAAGAGACAGGAGGAAGAAGCATGTTTATTTTAATTTATTTTAAATTTTAGTTGTTCACACTGGGTGCCTCCCCCCGGGGTCTGGGACTCAAACCCAGGGGTGTGTGGCTTGCTCCTTCAGAGGCGACTGTCCTACCCACTGCTCCACCAGGGCATACCCAGAAGCAAATTTGACTCTCACTAAAAGGCTGTTATTAATAGATTTTATAGAAGCACGTGATTGTGATATGCTTTATTTTCATTACTGTTTTATTAGTTCACAATACTGTATACATTTCTGGGAAATAGATTCACACCTCAGTCAATACATATATCAGACCGCACCCAGCCCTCATGTTCTGGTGCCATTTACCAGATTAATGATAGTAATATGTCAATATTAGTCCTTTAACCCCAAATTCCCTCTCCTCCTCACTCCCTTCTCCCTTCTGGTAACCACAGTCCTGATTTTGGAGTCTTAACAGTATTTTGTATTGTTAGTTCATTCCCTTTCTTCTTTATATTCCACATATGAATAATACCATCTTGTACTTTTTTCTCTTTCTGGCTTATTTCATTTAACATGATCCCCTCCAGTTCCATCCAAGTTGTTGCAAAGGACACAATTTCATCTTTTGAAACAGCTGCATAGAAATCCGTTGAGTCTCTAGACCACAGCTTCTTTATCCAGTCATCTGTTAGGAGGCATTTAAGTTGTTTTCATGTCTTCGCTGTTGTGCAGTATGCTGCTATGAACAGGGGTGCAGATGTATATGCTGATTTTGGATTTTATATTCTTTGGATGCATACTTAGAAGTGGAATCGCTGCATCAAATTCCTAAAACATAAGCTTTATTAAAAACAAATCTTGGGTTAACACTATAATACATCGTATTGCAAAGTCTTGTGCTAAGTTTAGTTAATTCCAACAGTTGGTTTCAGTGACTGTCATGGATGAGAACGATGCCTCACAAAGACACACAGCTCACACTAGAAGACTAGTTCCGTTGGTGAGGCTTTCTACGTTATGATTCTCATTTTCCAATTGTACCCACCGATCGTGCAAAGATTTTTGGTGAAATT
This sequence comes from Solenodon paradoxus, assembly GCA_004363575.1. Lineage (NCBI taxonomy): Eukaryota > Metazoa > Chordata > Mammalia > Eulipotyphla > Solenodontidae > Solenodon > Solenodon paradoxus. The sequence continues at coordinate 26,750 of RJWH01007571.1, read as the reverse complement.
CATCCGTGGACAGTCACTTTTCCTGATGCCAGTCATCTGTTCTTATAAACCAGTCATCATTGGTGCTCTTTTGTGTTAACAAACGTGTTTCCAAACCCTTCAAAGCTCTACAGTTGAAAGATTTGAAAAGAGGTTAGGAATTTGCAGTCCTGGGGTTTTAAGTCCACAGGCATGAGGTTCTAGATAACTAACACCGTTTGGCAGTAAAATCACGTAACAATGAAAACCCAAGTGATCCATTTTCCAAATGTTCTCTTCCTGTACTGAGTTTCCTTCCAAAGCAGTTACTTTCACATTCATGGTTAAAATGCCAATTTAGTACACCCTGGTGGAGTAGCAGTTAGTCAGCTGTCTCTGGAGGAGCACAGTCCACATACATCCCAAGGACCTGGGTTCCAGTCCCGTGTCCAGAGGAAACAACTAAATAAAACTAAAGTGATTGTTTCTCCTCTCTCTTCATGTCCGCCTGCCTGCCTACTCGCCTTTATTCCTGTCTGCACCTTTCCTTTAAGATAAAAATAAATAAAAACAAATGTTGGCGTGCCCTAGTGGGGCAGCATAGGTCAATCGCCTTCGAAGGAGCACAGGCCACAGACCCCTGGGTTCTGCCAGGGGAGGCAAGCAGTGTGAACAACTAAGTAAAAATAAAGCAAAGATTATTTTTTCTTGTCTCTAAAAAAATTACAAGATAAAAAAATAAAAAAATGCTTCTTCCTGCTTCTTCCTCCTCTCTCTTCCTGCCTGAATGCCTGCTCGCCTTCATTCCTGCCGGCACCTATCCTTTATTTATTTATTTTTATCGAGGTGACATTGATTTGCAACACTGTACATGTTAGGAGTGCAGGTTCGCTCTTCATCAATGTACAATGCTGCACCGTGCCCACCACCAACTTTCTAATCCTCCATTGGAGACCACTACCTTAGCGGCCACCCCCCACCCTTCCCAGCTATACCTCAGTTCTGTTGTCAGAGTCCAAGGGTTGGTTTTTGTTTAGTTTTGTCTGTTTGTTTTGTTCCTTTGTAAGCCACATATGAGTGAAATAGCCCGTGCTTGTCTTTCTCCTTCTGATTTTAAATTTTTGTCCTCCTTCCACCAACCTTGGGTCTCGGACCCAGGTCTTTCGGCTTTACGTGGCCTATACCTTAGCCATCTCAGCCACCTGAGCCACAAAGTTGTGTCTTAATCGTTGCTTTTTACAGAGAGGAAGGAAGGGAGAAGAGGAAGAAGCATTGGAAAGAAGGAAGGAAGAAAGGAAGGAAGGGAGGTAGGGAAGGCAGGGAGGGAAGGAGGGAAGATCCTTCTTTTATTTGGGTTTTTCACCTTGATCACAGATCTGGAACCCAAGTCCTTGGTCTTTACATGGTCTGCACAGCATTGTCTCAGTCGCCTGAGCCGCAAGAGTACACTCCTAATTTTTTTTTGAACCCAGGTCCTTGGGAGGTAATGGACTATGCTTATCTGGAGGCAGCTAACCCAACTGCTACTCTACCAGGGCATGCTTATTTTAAGGATTTTGCCATAAAATAGTCAACTTCTGTGTGGTACCAAAGTGACAAAGGGAGTGTCCCTCCCTAACTTAGTATAAAATAGAGTTCTGTAAAGATTTTATTGAATATCAAAAGTCGTTTCTACACCATATGGGCAAATCCTATCGTGCTTCGCACTTTTCAGGATTTGATATCTTTGCTACAATAACTTGCCAACGTTCTCGGTGAACTTGCTTTGAAACTCGCCTTGATCTTTTGGAAGAAAAAAATTCCTGTTAAGGCAGCGCATTAGTGCTGGATCATTAGGATAAAAATCTCTCTTGTTCTAGAACACTTTAAAAATAAGTCAGCCATTTTTTTTTTTCTCAGAAAATATCATCTTTTTTACATCTTTATTTCAGTAGCCCACCAAAAAGTTCTTGCTTGTGGACTTCATAATTGAAACGGAATCTGGCAAACATGAAGCTGAAAATGTTTGAAGCATTTTTATCCAGCTGTGCAGAAAACCTACATTGCTATTGTCTTATTTATTCGAATACTGTTTGTTCAAATCTCCAGAAATGTTTTCTAGATGACTTCCAACAATATTTGCTCACAAGGGAGTGGATTTTCATTTGTCATCATCTATCACATGGGTTTATTTTGACTGTTTTTTTCTATGACAGGAAAGACACACGTTCCCCCAAGGAAATTAATTTTTTTGTTACTTAGGAAAAACAGAAAATGAAGTTTCTAAACATGTATCTTTACTGTGCAGTATGATTGAACAAAGTACGACATTAAACATCACATGATTCTATACATTGCTGGGGAAAAAAGTGATTCAACTTTAAGCTCTGGGTGCCCAGTTTTAAAATATAAATAAAAAAATAGGACATACGCAGAGAACAGTGCACACATCATAGGTGGACAGCTCGATGGTTTTAAAAGAAGTGAATACACCTGTGTAACCAGAACCCAGATAAAGAAATAGAATATCACAGCACCTAGAAGTTTCCTTTGCATCCCCTCCCTTTCATTACTCCTCCATTTCCTATGAATGTGGAACAAATCTTCCCAAAAGTTTGTGACAAAAGTCGCAGGTGTGCCCTGATGGCTAAGGCTTTAAGTCTCAGCTGCAGCATAGTCCATATATATCCCAAGGACCCAAGTTCATGACTCAGGATGGGGAGGTGGGGGAACAACCAAGATAAACAACTAAATGAATGCCAAATGCTTCCTCCTCAATTGTTCTTCCTTTTTTTAAATTAAAGGAAAGGAGTATGCAGGTAGGCGGGAGGAGAAAGGAGAAGGAAGCGTCTTTATTTTATTTTTATTTTGTTGTTCACACTGGTAGTTTCTCCCTGGGCCGAGATCCGGGACTGGAACCCAGGGGTATGTGGCTTGCTCCTTCAGAAGTGATTGACCTAACTGCTGCTCCACCAGGTCGCACCTCTCTTCCTTCTTGCCTGCATGCTTCCTCTTAAAAATAATCATTTTGTCACACTGATGGAGCAGCAGTTACATCAATCGCCTCCAGAGACACAGACCACATACCCCTGGGTTCAAGGGAAAACAACCAGTGTGAATAATTTAAATGGAAATAAAATAAAATGTTTCTTCCTCCTCTGTCTTCCTGCCTGTCTGCCTACTTGCCTTCATTCCTGGCTGCACCTTTCTTTAAAAAATCGTTTTATTATGCTCAGGATTCTGTAGGTCAAGAATTCAGATAGGAGTCACGGTGATGACTTGTATCTGCTGCATTGTGTCTGGGGCATTGACTGGGAAGATGTGATGGCTGGGGATGACTGGGCTTCTGGAAACTGAAGCAATCTGGAGATATCGTTCATGTTTGTCATTTCATGATGACCGTTGACTGGGAGCTCAGTGGGGCTTCTGGCTAGAACACGTGTAGATGGGCTCTCCATGTGGCCTATGATCTAGCTGTGGAAGTTGGGTCACCATCACCACCAATGTCGTCGCTCGGATTCAAGGCAGGGGGACATAGACTACTCCTCTCAAAAGGATGCATGTCGAAGAAATTGTGGACATGTTTCAGGACTGCCATGATGGCATACCCTGGTGGAGCAGCGGTTGGGTCAGTCATCTCCGAAGGAGTGCAGGCCACATACCCCTGAGTTCAAGTCCTGGCTCTGGGTTGGTGGGGAAGGTGGGAGGACCACCAGTGTGAACAACTAAATAAAAATAAAAAGTTTCTTCCTCGTTTCTGAAACAAAACAAAACAAACTGCCATGAGAACTAACCATCATCTTGATATCAACCATCATAGATCAGTTAAGCATCCATGCTGGGATGCTTAGACTGGAAACACTTTCTGATAAAGATGGCCTCATACTATTTTTTTAACAAGAAGGAAAAAAGAGGAGGAAGAATCTTTGGAAGGAAGGAAGGAAGGAAGGAAGGAAGGAAGGGAGGGAGGGAGGGAGATAAGAAAGGACATCTTTATTTTTTCTTTTTTCATACCAGCCCAGGTAGCAAACCTGGGTAGTAAACCCAGGTCCTTGGGCTTTACGTGGTCTGCATGCCAGAATCTCAGTCACCTGAGCCACCAGGACACACCCAGTTTCATATTATTATTAGCTACTATATCATGACAAAGTATAATCTGAGCGTGCATTTGGTATTAACAATAGTGGATGTGGCACGCCCTGGTGGAGTAGTGGTTTGGTCAGCCATTCTTTGGCCTAGAGAACAGTCCCCATACATCCCAAGGACCCAGGTTTGCATCTTGCATCCAGGGAAAACAACCAGGATGGACAACTAAATAAAATAAATAAAGTGCTGCTTCCTCCTCTCTCTTCCTGCCTGCACCTCTCCTTAAAAAAAAAATGTGCATGTGATTCCTACTTTAAGTAGCTTTACGTTTTCTTTTTTGCTGATTTCTCATTAGAATCAACTTGCTGATCATCGCTGTTTTCACTTTGTAATGGGACCAATGACAAGCTCATTCTAGGAAGAGGAGATAAGTCAGTTCTACCACTTTCCTATTACTCATTATCTGCATTCAGCCTGTGGTTTATCCATAGCAATCTTTTCAAGCCAGTCTTCCATGTGGGAGATTAGTTTAGTTAAAATCAAATGATATAATAATCTGTAAATTAGCAACCCAACGCAGAAACTGTAGAACTTGGGAATAGATCAACCATACATAAAATGAAGAAGGGTGGACGCTACCCTCAACCCTTCTGTGTTATGGAATTTCCACTCCTCCTATGGATATCCGCCAGTGACAAATGTGCCGATAGCATGCCGGTGTGAACCCGTGTGTGTGTACATTGCAGTTCAATTTCTTTTATCTTTTTGTTACAAAATAAATTTCTTTTGAAACGATGAATGAAGAGAAGGAAGAAGCATTTTTAAGGAAAGAAGGAAGACAGAGGAGGCGGAAGCACTAATTTAATTGTTTTCTTTATGTTTGGGTTGTTCCCTCCAGCTCAGGGTCTGAAACCCAGGTCCCTGGGTTTTACATAGTCCATGCCCCAGCCATCAGCTTAGCACCTGAGCTATCAGGGGGCACCACATAACAAAATTAAATACAAGTTCTGATATTTTCTTCCCGCACCTGAATGAATCATCTTGCACACCCCACTTTGAAGATGACTTATTGCATTGCTTCCATTGTGTAAATGAAATGAGTTACATGCCCATACTACTTCAATTACCCCCAAAAGATTCTCAGCATGCCCTGGTGGCTCAGGTGGCTGAGTCACTGATGTGTGGACCACATACAGTCCAGGCACCCAGGTTTGAGACCCAGGGCCAGGGCGAAAAACCAAAAATGAACAACTAATTAAACGAGTTCCTTTCTTCCGTCCTTCATCCTTCCCTTCTTTGTTTCCTTCCTTCCATGCTTTTTTATCCTCTCCCTTCCATCTTCCTTCATTTGAAAAAAATGGCTTAAAAAAACTCGAAAGATTTTTGCTGGTTCAGTGACATTCAGTTTCTGATTTCAGTCACTAGAGTGGGGAAAGACTGCGGAATCTTATCCTCCCAGCTGGGAGTATGTCTGCTTTTAGGTGGTTGTGACAGATTAGGGGTCAGGATAAAGGGAAGATGTGGGCCAAATGGGAATCTAACCACTAGTCACCAGGCACTTAATACGTATGATACACAGATGTGAACATTGAATCCTCACAGCCTCATGAGGGAGCTAGGATGTTATCTCCATTTGACAGAAGACAAAATGGAGTCTCTGGGAAGTAATTTATCCAACACTGCGTACCAGGTGGCCAGGCTGGTGTTTCAAGAGGTAATGGAATGACTCCTAAGCTTGGGTTCTTAAGCAGTAGTGTCGTCTCTAGTTCATCTACCTCACAGACAAGATTATTGTAAGCTCACAGCAAAGCACAAAATGTGCCAGGCACTGTGCCAGTTGCTTTCCATATATGATAGCTCATTTAATTCTTCCTGTCTAAAGTAATTATTGAAGGAACAGTGCATCAAACCATTCCATAGGTGTAAGGTGTGCATCATAGTAAATCCTTCCCGGGACGTAATGCACTAAGTTCACCACCATTTCAGTTTTTCCTTCACTCTACAATTCTTCCCTTCCACCAAATTTGTCCATCCCACTTCTCTTCCTACAGCCACTAATTTGCTTGTATTGACTAAAAGTCTATTTTTGTTCATTTGTTTGCTTGGTTTCCCTGTGTTTCACATGTGAGTGATAGCATACTATGTTTTCCTTTTCCTTCTGGCTAATCTCACTAAGCATAATTCCCTCTAGTCCCATCCATGTTGTTTCCAATGACAGGATTTTCATCATTTTTGATAGCTGAGTACTATTCCATGGTCTACATACACCATATCTTCTTTATCCGCTCATCTGTTGATGGGCACTTAGGTTGTTTCCAATTCTTGGCTATTATAAATAACACTGCAGTGGAAAAAGAGGTGCATATATCTCTGCAAATTAATGTTGTGCTTTTAGGGTAAACACCCAGCAGAGGGAGAACTCAATAATAAGGGATTTCCATTCTCAATTTTTTTGAGGAATCTCCCTACTGATTTCCATAGGGGCTGCACCAATTTGGACTCCCATCAACAGTGTAAAAGTGTCCCCTTTCTCTGCATGCTGGGTAAGCTTTGTTGTTTCCAGACTTTTGCATCATAACCATTCTCCCAGGTGTGAGGTGATAGCTCATTGTTGTTTTGATTTGCATTTCCCTGATGACCCCGAGAGATGAGTTTTAGGAATTCTTTGTTTATTTTGGACACTAACCCCTTGTCAGATGTATGATATGCAAATATCTTCTCCCCAGCAGTAAGATGTCTTTTTGTTTTGATGAGCATTTCTTTCCCTGTGCAGCAGCTTGTTGGTTTAATTCTTATAGCAACCTCATGAAAAAGGTGCTAATAGACATTATCCTCGTTTTACAGATACAGAGACCGAGGCTCAGAGAGGCTCCAGGGTACGTGGGTGGCTGCTGGCGAGCCTGGCATTCTTTCTTTCACTGTTTGGGGTAAGAGACAGACAGAATCGCAACAGAGCCAGCATTTCTTAGGGAGGCCACTCCCCTTGTGGTCTGCATCTCCTCACAAGCAGATGGAGTCCAGAGAGGCCTAGAAAGGTGTGGTCTACAGATTGAGGCCGTCCCATGGGGGGAAAAAAGAAATGGGGCATTACATGGTGAAGGAAGCACTGTACTGAAGGCGGTTAATGGAAGGCATTCCATACAGGTGCTGATTTAAGACGATGCACACCTTAAATCTACATCATGTTATATGCAATGTGCCTTCAATAAGATTAATTTAGAAGAAGACAAAGAAAGGCAATCGGAAGCTTAGAAACATTTATAGAAAGTGATATTGTGAAAACATCCAAGTGCATCAGCCTTTTTTCATTTTTACGGAAGTATCTGTTCTTTACCAGATGACCTCACTCATAGGTGGCATGTGAATAGACAAAACAATGGAACAGATGAAACATAACCAACCCTGAAACACTTGCAATAGAACTGAGGTGAGCAATAGGAAATGGGGCGGGCGGGGGCAAATGGTAAAAAATCCTGTCCACCAGCCATGTCCAGGGTGTGTGATTCTGAGAGCAGGAGGGGTTCGTTCTAAGCCAGCAGAGTGATGAGCTGCTTGCAAATGGTTTCCAAAGGATTATGGGGATGGCTTGATTCACCCCAAGTTGAACTGATGGTGAAGGTTTGTGGAAGATGATAAAGGCCTGATCGTGTTCCTCTCAGGAGGTCTCCAGGAAGAAAGACGTGATTGACTCTAAACCCTAATGATGGTTAAAGGATCATTTTTATTTCAAGGGATTCCCCAGTCACGCTGCATCCCACCGACCATAAGGGCATTGATGTGTCTTCCCTAGATGCCACCGGTGTCCTTGGGTCCGGTAAGCATTGCCATCTCTCCCGATGCAGCCTCACAGAATCCAGATAACTACCGTGGGCAGAGCACACAGTGAGGAATTAGGAACTGAAACTCTATGGTGAAGTGAGTTTTAGGGGGCTAAATAATTGGCCAGATGCCAGTCCTTCTCTTCTACTTTCTACCTCTGTAAATGCTACCCATTCATGCTCTGCTTCCTCCAGGCAGTCCTGCCTGATTTATCTAATCTGAATCACTTTTCCCTTCACAGAATTCTTGTAATCCATAGCACCGAACCTAACCCTTTATCATATGGTATCCTGGATGGTTCTCATGTTACTTATGTCTCAGTTCACCACCTAAGTTAAAAGATCCACAAATCGAGCACAGGGCAAAAAGGCAAGGATTTAGCAATCAGAACTGAAGCATGATGGGAAGGGGGACTAGGCCTCAGAGGCAAGGGGGATGCCCAGTTCCCATAAGTGAAGTCTGAAGTCAGGGCTGGCCCAATAGTAAGGCTGTCCCCAGGCAGAGTCCCAGAGTGCTGGACTGGAGTGGTTGATGTCACTGTGGCCTAGAGGCTGGGGGAGGGCTGACCTTGCAGTTAGAATTGTTCATCCTCAGTCGGTGGTTCCAGTCATAGAAAGCAGCCAGAACCCGAGCTTGCATTGCTTCTTTTTTAATTGTTTTTATTTTTACACATTAAAATAAACTCATATGTACAGGTTCCCCATTCCTCACATATATGTCAACACACCCTGCCCTCCACCACATCACCAAGTTTTCTGCATTGTTTCTTAGCCTGGCAATCAAAGCCCTACACAGTCTAATCCTATCACAATGACAATAGTTAATATCTAGAGAGCATCCCATATGTTCCAGTCACTGCTCCAAGTTGCCATGTATCAACTCACTGAATCCTTCAAAGGAACCTTATGAGTTTCCATTACTGCCTCCATGTTACAGATGGGGAAGCTGAGGCACAGCGAAGTTAAGACTTGCCCAGGATTGCAAGCTAGTCTGTGATAGAGCTGGGATTCAAAGGCAGGCAGTGTGACTCAAAGGGCGGATGTTTAGCCAGTCGTCCCTCCTCTGAAATATTTGTCTGTGATCGGCCCTTCAATGCTTAACCCAAAGAAATGCCATTACCTGTGCAGATCTCAGTCGTGGGGAAACCTGATACAGGAAAGAATCTGGGTCTTGGAGATCCATCCTGGTGGCCAACTCAACTCTGTCATCTGAGCCCTACATGGCTGCCCCACTGTGCGACCATACCTGCCTCTTGCTTGAAGTAAACAAGGGAAGAGAGTCCCCTGTTGGGGTTTCTGGCACTTTCCTAAATGACCCCAGGCCTTCAAGTCTTGCCCTCAGTATTCTAGTCAGTGGCTCTTGTGTGGGCTGAGTTCCGTTGAATATGGTTCTGACTCCAAATGGGCAGAATCTGACCAGATCTTGAAGGATTTTTCAAGATTTAATATTTGTTCAGGTAACTTTGATTGACAAATAATATAAGCCCATATGTACAGGTTCACCCTTCCTCACATATATGCCCACCACCAGTTACCAGCAGTCCTCCACCGCTGTCCATTGTACCCACCATCATTGCCCTCCCCCCTCCCTCTTCCCCTTCCCCACTAGTAACCTCAGTTCTGTTGTCAATATTCAGGGTGGCTTTTTGTTTTGTCTGTTCCTTGGCTTTGTTTCTTTATATTCCACACGTGAGTGAGACCATCGGATATTTGTCTTTCTCCTTTGACTTACTTCACTTAGCACAATCCCCTCGATTTCCATCCATGTCGTCACAAATGACAGGATTTCATCTTTTCTAAGACTGTGTGGCGCGTCATCGTGTATCAACACCACATCCTCTTGAAGCATTTTTATTGTATTGTTTATTGTACCTCATTGTCATTTGCTCATTTCTGCAGAGCAGGAACTAGGGCCTGTGTCTTCGATGGCACTGAATCTGACATTCTAGTCAGCAGCCTCAGGGAAGCCACAGTCTTGTCTCTGTTCTCGCCCATCAGTTGGGGCACATGTGGCAGACCCCTGTGATCGGTTTTCTATGAGCAGGCCCCCTTATTTGATGGGCTGGGTTGGGTCCGGGTCGTTAGGGTAGGGGCCCTCAAGGGGAGCACAGACTCTTAAGAGAAGGCACTGTCCCTGGGTCAGCTTTTCCAGTGGGTATCTAGCAGGGCCCACAAACAGCGGAGAGAGGGAGGGAGAGGTTTTGCATCTGGTCTGGGCACCCATTGTCAATGACTTTGCATGCTCTCTTTGGCTTGTCAACCCCTCACAGAAAACCTACCTTGCCAGGCCTTGCCAGGACAGTAAAGGGATCAGAGTCAATGGCCTGCCAGGTCTCTAGGACCCCGAGGCTACAGCTCCATGTCACCCATCACTGGGAAGTTCTCCTTTCTTTCCTTATTTTTAGAAGGAAGGAAGAAGAGGGAGAAGTATTTTTGTAAAGGAAAGGCGCAGGCAGAAATGAAAGCAAGCAGGGGCAGGCAGGGAAGAAGAAAGAGGAGGAAGAAGCACTTTATTTTATTTAGCTGTTCATCTGGGTTGTTCCCCCTGGCCCTGAGCTGTGAACCCAGCTCCTTGGGATGGATGTGGATTGACCTCTTGGTCAAAGGAGGCTGACCAAAGTGTTCCCCCACCAGGGTGCCCCAGATGAAGCATTTTTAAGGAAGGAAGGAAGAGGAGGAGGAAGTTAATGCATTTATTTGCTTACTTATTTTGGTTGTTCTCGACAACCCTCCATCTCAAACCGGGGTCCTTGGGCTTTACAGGGTCAACAACGCAGCCTCCGACGCAGCACCTGAGCTACCAGGGTGTGCCTGGTTCCCTTTCTTTTGGAAGTTTGGCTGCTCTGTTAGTCACAAGGAAGAATCTGCCCCACTTCAGCCACCCGCTCCAGTTGGCCAGCTGGTATCATTAAGGCTTCTGTTCCTCAGGTCTCCTGGCAGCCAGTTTGGCAAGAGCGGGCTGGGAAGAATAGTCACTTGATTTATTTCCTGTCTGCCAGACGCTCAGAGCTGCTGTAAATCCACACAGATGCAATAACTCGACATGGTTTTCATTCATCGAGATCCAGAGGTGGGGGACGCGCTCCTTCCAAAGACAGACGGGGTGCACATGCCTGATCCAGAGGCGGGTAGGTTTCACACTCTCCACACATTTCAAAGTATAATTAAATGCCGGGGCTGCTTCATGCTTCTCCTTCTGTGCTCATATAACACGTGTTCCTCAGGGCTCCCAGGGACTGAAGATTTTGTAAAGGAACAAAAGAGACCCAACACATATGCAAATTACTCATATTTATGAGTGAGAAATGAGTAAGACAACAGATTGATGAGGCTTCGTTACCAAGACACTAATTTGATTCCAGGCTGCAGGAATGATGGGCAGTGCCCAGCAAAGGGGCTGTGGGTCCAAGAAGCCTGTTCATCACAGGACTGGCCCCGCCCCCGGAATGCTGTGCTCAGTATTTCAGTCCATCTGTAGGTGTGATCAGAGGTGAAGCAACTCCTGACAAATGATTCAGAGAATTGGACTGTTCAGCAGCAGGAGCAGAAAGCTGATGGAGAATATACCTGCTGCCTTTAAAAAAGACTAAAGGGCTGGCCCATTGGGGAGAGTGAGGGGAGGAGAGCAAAGGGTGGCCTTTGGACTCAGGAACCCTCCAGCTCAGTTTCTGGTTCTGCAGCTTACTAGGTCTGCTCCCTTTGGTGAACCATTTCGCCTCCCTGAGCCTCAGTTTCTTCATAGGTGCAATGGGAGGTTAATACCTTCTTCACCATGCTATTGTGAGGCTTCAGTGAGGGGAGGGTGTCTAAAAAAGAGTGTTTGAAATCTGCAAAACACTTGGCAATTGATATGACTGTGAGTCGCCGTGGTCCCGAGCACAGCGCTGCCGCCAGTGGGTGAAATTGCCAGAGAGGCGGCACAGTACAATTAAGAAGACCTACCGAACCATTCGTTAGAGGCATCTTAAAATGCAAACGGCTGATTTGCAAGTTAGCAAGTTCATCATCATTGGAGATGTTAAAGCAGAGGCTGGACCACCATTTTCTGGGAGACTGCACGGGGGAATTCCTGCATAGGGAAGAAATTTAGAGTGCATCATTTCACTTCTAAGGTCTTTTGCAAACTTTGGGACTGGAGATTTTATACAGAGTTGCTGCAAAGTCCTTTTGCTATAATGAACTATCCACGCTCCACTTCTGCTTTTGATTCAATCCTATTTCCCCCTCACCTACCTCAAGACCTTGCTCCAGCCATTGTCCCCTCTCCTATATTGTCACTTTTTTTCCGCTCTATTGGATCTTTTCTATTAGCATACAAAGATGTGGTTTATTGTCCAATTAAAGAAACAGAAAGGGATTCTAAAGGATGCGTTGCTGGATTTTTCTCCTTCCATTTTTCTAAACTGTCCAAATGAGCAGTCTGCATTTGCTTCCTCCTCCCACCTTCTCTCTCCTGTATTCCATTCTGGCTTTTGCTCCTACCGCTCTTCCAACAAAAGTTATTCTTCTTAAGATCATCAAGAACTTATACGATGCCACATCCTAGAGTCAATGGTTTCCATCATTCTCTGACCCCTCCCATCTACATCACTGATCAAGTTGACTTCTCCTACTCCCCCAGGAAGGGCACCACAGTCTCCTGGCTTTCCTCCTGCCTCACTGCTTCTCATCATCCTTGGTGGGTTCCTGCTCCTCTCCTGACTTCTGAATGGTGGGGTGCTGCATGGCTGTGTCTTCAGATCTCTTTTTCTCCCCGACTTCCTCCCTCCACCCACCCCAGGTCTCAAAGCTGATCCTTGGACTTTACATGGCCTGCACCTTAGCTGTCTTACAGGAGTGCACCTTTAGATCTCTTCTTCCTAAGTGGCCTCATTCAGATCTGTGGCTTTAAGTCTACACAGGACATGGTTCTTGTCGCTGTCTGCTGGATAACTCCCACATTCATCTCTCCAGCCAGAGCCTCTACCTTGAACTCCAGACCTGTAGAACCAGTGGTCTCTTTGTCATCACCACTGAATGTCTAATTGCCATGTCATATTGAACAGGCTCAATACCAAATCCCTGATGCCATTCCTTAACACCTGCGCCTTCCACAATCTTCCTCATTTCACAAATGGCGACTCCATTCTTTCCGTCCCTCAGACCAAACACCTGGGGGTCATCTTGCACCTACATCCAATCCATCTTCTAACCCTGCCATCTGTATCTTAACATGTATCCAGAGGGTACTCTCTTGTGGCTCAGGGGGCTGAGACAGTGGTGTGTGAACCACATAGAGCCCAAGGACCCAAGATCAAGACCCAGGGCCGTGTTGTAAAATCAAAAATGAACAACTAAATATATAAAGATGTTTCCTCCTTCCTCTCTTGAAAAAAGAAAACAAAGACATGTATCCAGAATAATGCCATTTCTTACTTCTTGGTAACACAGAAACCAGATCATGTGACTTCTCTGCTCAGAACTGCCCCACGGTTCCAAAGTCCTCACCTCCACCTGTTGTCCCCACCACTCACGCTGTTGCAGAGATCAGCTGATATTCTTGCTAACCCTCCAATATGTCAGCCAACCTGCTGACCTGCTTCTTTCCTCAGACATCTGGCTGACCTGATCATTCGCCTCCTTCAGGTTTTCTTGGCGAAGCTTTCCCTGCCAGTTCTGCTTAAAATTGCAAACTTACCTCCCATCATCCTTTCTCTTCCACTTTCCCTTCCTTGCTTTATTTTTCTTCTACAGACTCTTCACCACCTAGAATACTGTAATGTTCATTGCTGACTGCCTCCCTCCAGTAGAACGTAAGCTCCACGAGGATAGGAGTCTTTGTGCTGTACACTGAAACCATCCGGGTCTTAGACGGTTCTGGCATGGGTAAAGTGCTCAGTAAGTGTTTGCTAATCTCCCAGAAAGACTGCTAAGTGACAAGTACCAGTTGCAGAACAACAAGGAGAGTGTGTGATCTAATTTATGTAAAAGAACACTCACAAAACGCCACCCTGTCTGTGTTTACATACACATATATGCATATGGAGGGAAGTGCTTAGAGTAGGTTCTGGAAGGATCACACCATAGTGATAAATGTGGCCCTAACTACAGCTGCTCCCAGTGGACCTGGAGACTGGGGAGGGGTGTCAAAGGAGACTTTGATCATGTCTAATGTGTCCTCCTCCCTGCCCCTAGACAATTATTCTTGCAATACCTTGGTAAAATTTACAAGAAATAAAAAGGACTCAATTAAGAATTACACGTTGCAGTATATGCTGCTAAGGTAGTGGTTAGATCAGCTGTTTCTGCTTCCAAAGGAGCCATCCACGGAGACCCCGGTTTGCGTCCCAGGGCCGGAGGGAACAACCAGTGTGAATAACTAAATAAAAGAAAATTAAGGGGTTCCTGCTCTCGCTCCCTGCTTGCCTGTCTACTCCCCTTCATTCCTGCCTGCACCTTTCCTTAAAGAAAGAATTCAATGCTGCACCCATTTCTGGAAAGTGAACAGAAATCGTTTAAAGGACTCATAAGTGCTGAAAGTCATTCTTGGACGTCAGGAGGAGAAAGACAAATACTGGATGACCTCACTCATGTGTGGAATTAAAGAAACAAAGCAAAGAAAACAACTCACGCCCTCAGACTGACAACGAATGGTGGCTTCCAGAGAAGAGGGCGGACGGTCACTGGGTTGGTGGTGGATGGTGCTGGGTGTGGTGCGGCACAGACCGTCGTGAGGCGTGGAGATGAGCGCCTAAAACTTACATAGTGCTGTGAACCAAACGACCTCCATATTAGAGAAAAGGCTTTCTTCTGGTTTTCCGTGGTGGCTCCAGCGGCTGATATTTACTGCGGTGTGGATCGGGGAAAGCCCAAGGACTCAAGTTCATGATTCGGGGCTGAGGCAGGGGTGGGGGTGGGGGACCAAAATAAGCAAATAAACAGATATAAATGCGTCTTCCTCCCTTTCCTTCTTTCCTTTCTTCTTCCTTCTCTTCCTTCCTTCCTTCCTTCCTTCCTCCCTCCCTTCTACCCTTCCTTCCGTTCTCCCCTCCCCTTTCCTCCTCCCTTCCTCCTTTCTTCCTTCCTTTCTTAAAAAATGGAATTCTTGGTTCGCCTTACTGAAATAGCAGTTGGGTCTGCCACTTCCTGTAGCGCCGTCCACATACATCCCGCGGGCCTCGGTTTGAGTCCTGGGTCAAGTGGGAACAACCAGAATGAACAACTAAATAAAATAAAATGCTTCTTCCTTCTCTCTCTTCCTGTCTGTGTCAGGACCCCCACAAGAGCAAGCCTTAGGCCAGGGATCAAAGTTTGGCTATCCGGACAGTGAATTGTCCCTGGCGCCACCCAGCCAAGAAAAGGAGTGCATGCAATCATGAGGATCAATAGTGAAAGCCAATGCATGCAATCATCAGGATCAATAAGGAAAGCTGATGGACGAGTCTAACATGCGAGATGTGTCCCATGTAGGACGTGACCAGGACGGACCCTCCACAAAGGAACAAAGGAACAGTGCCAGTTGAAGAAGCCCACCAATAACTTCAAAGGACAATTTCACCTTGCCCCATCAAGAACTGAAACCTGACCTGAGGACCCTCTCTCCATCCCCCTTCCTCACCATGTGGAATCTTGGAGCCCCTGCAGTTTCATTAAAAACCCAGGCTGCTGGCAAGGTGAACAGAGTCTTAGCCTCTCTGGCTGGCTCCATTCTCTGTCTGTCTGCTTCCCACTAATAAACCTCCAACTTGCTTACTCGCTGCGTCTTTCTGGTATCTGGAGTGACCCTGAACCCACGGGGTCTGGACCTCCCTGGGTCAGCTCCATCCCTTTACCCTCTGATTAAATCTCTGCCTGCTTACTCGCCTAATTCTGTCGTGGGTTCTTTGAGGGCCCCCAACCCCACAGTCTCCTGGCTTACTCACCTTCACTCCTGCCTGCACCCTTCCTTTAAAAACAAAAGTCATTTTTGGCACATCCTGCTGGCTCGGGCATTACGTCCGGGGCTCTGGAGTAGCCCATGTAAAGCCTCAGGACTAGGGTTCAGGACCCGACCAGGGGGTAGGGTGGTGGGAGAGGAGTGAGGTTGGGAAGCAGGACGACCAAAATAAACAACTCACTTAATAAAATGTTTCTTTCTCTTCCTTTCTTCTAGCCTGCCTACTTGCCTTCATTCCTGTGGGCTTCCTTCCTTATAAACACAAGCCATTCTTAGGCTGGGGCCTGTTGAGAGCTGCAGGATGGCACCACCCCACCCCCTGCCTGCTCACATCACCCTCGATGGTTCTTTAGCACTGACCTATTGTCACCACAGTTCTAAGAGCTGGGGACAGAGCAGTGAGGTACACAGAGGAACCCTTTTCTTGGTGGAGCTGACTTTCTGGTGGAAGCCAGACCCCCAACCGCTCAGCCAGGCCTCTTCAGCCGGGCTTCTGCAGCTGCAGGGACAGTGTCCCAGAGGGATTGATCTCTAGGCCCAGGCTGCATGGACTTGTCCTGGGGACACCTTCCTCCTGATGGAGCTGGGAAGCCCCAGGTCTTTCTCAGCCCGCCAAGAACCCAGCCACGGCCGTGCTAACTCTTGCAGCTCTTATTTGATCACCAGGTGCCTTTCAGCCAGAACCATCAGGACACTTACAAAAACAGATAGAGGTTTATTACTTACAGGACCCAAAAATGACATGGCACATTTGCGGGGGGTCACACAACCAGGTGGAAGGGAAGAGAGCAAGCTTGCGGGTCTGGGTTCTGCTTATTTTTTGAGGGGGGCGGGTTTAGGGGTGGGAGTGCAGGTTTCCACAGGTTCACTGTTAACTGGTGAATGTAAGACATGGGGGCGGGGGGGAATTTAAAGCAAAGGCAGAGCAAAAACGAGTGTCCTAAGCGGTCAGTAATTGAAATCAGCCAAGATTTCTAACGCACAGAGCCTCAGTGAGAACAGGCGGTCTAGCTCGTCACTAGTCAAATGGTTGTCAGTGTGTCCAAGCGAGGCAGTCCTCTTTGAAGCAGATGAAGTAGAAGCCTGGCAATCAAAGCATAAGTCACACACTTTCATTACAAAACAAACAAACAAACAAAAAACCCAAACCCAAAACCCCAAAACTTCCAAAAGGCAAAAAAAATCCACCTAATCCCTAAACCCCAGCTGTCAGGGTTTCCACCATAGCTGGGATTGGGGTGGGAGAGATGGAATAATAGAACCACAGCTCAGCACTCACCTAAATTGACCCTGCAGGGCATTTTTCTGGACCATCCCCCATCATCCTGTCCCAGGCTCAGTCTGTATCAGGCTCTGTTTTGAGCCTGCAAAGAACAAGCCCAAGGCACACCCTGGTGGCATAGCAGTTGGAGTTGGGTATAGTTCCTTACATCCCAGGGTCCCAGGTTGGCATTCAAGGTGAACAACTAAGGAAAATAATGTGCTTCCTCCTCCGCTATCCTCCTGCCTGCCTGCCTGCCTACTCATCTTCATTCCTGCCTGCACCGTTCCTTTTTTTTTTAAAAAAGGACAAGTCTGAGATGATAGGGCTTATTTCCCCTTATGTTCATGAGTGGGTTGCAAGGCTGCCCCTGAGCGGGACCCCCAGCTTCTTTCCAACTTGTTTTACTAGAAGTAACACTTTTCTGTTCAGTTCACTGTCATCGAGGACAGGAGCATTTGCTGTTTTCTCTCTGACACTCTTGTTACATCCTTTAGTCAGCATCTCAAGCTGCCACCCAGGGCAGATACCCCTTGCTGGGGCATATTGAAAGGGCTTGAGAAACACTGGGGACAGGAGTTATGTCCTGGGCCGCTCTCTGTCACTGGTCTCCATCCAAGGCCTCGCTCATATACTCTGTGTCCTCATGTCACCTTCTGGCTGTGCTGGGCCCCTGACGTGATCCCTTAGATCAGTTCAGAGAACTGACCCCATCCCTCCAGTTGGGACCAGGCTTCTTGTGAGCAGAGCTGGTTTGGAAGCCCAACACTCTCATCCTGACTTTGTCCCTGGGGATCCTGCGTCCCAGGCGAGCTGAGCTTAATTTCCTGTTAATGGAAAGAGAATCTTCAAGGGGCCATGTGTCTGCAGGGTGGGTCCAGTCTCTGGAACCACCAGCTTGGGTTCCATTTTTATCTTCACTAGCTAAATGACCTTGGGCAATTTGCAAAAACTGGGATCTCTGCCTCCTTCTACCCAGCCATTTCCTCATTTGTAGAAGAAGGGCAATAGCAATGATAACACCTACTCAGCAGGTTGTAGTGACAATTAAACAGGTCCTTTATTACCTGTAAAAGCTCTAAGAACAATGTCTGGCACAGAATAGGTGCTCAATACAAGAAGGCTGTTGTTTAATCTCACATTTCATTTCATGTAATTGGTCATAATAACCATGCAAGAGGGGGTGGGGGGGTGTTAACAAAGGATCTTTAGAGTCAAACAGACCTGGTTTGAATTCTATCTTGGAGGCTTAACTGCGATTAAAAAAAATTTTTTTTTTAAAGGAAAGGTACAGGTAGGAAGAGAGAGGAAGAAGAAGCACTTAATTTTATTTAGTTGTTCATCTTCGTTGTTTCTGCTGGCCCTGGGACATGAACCCAGGACCTTGGAATATATGTGGACTGTACCAGACCACTATTCCATCAGGGGGCACCAACTACATGACCTTTGGCAGGCACTTCACTGATCTGTGCCTCAGCTTCCCCATCTATAAAATGGACTCATCATCGTTATGCTGCCTGTAGGATTGTTCTAAGCATTGAGGTTGGCACACAGACAGCATGGAGCACACGGCCCGGTGCGTGGCAGGCCTCAATTAATGGGAGCTGGACTTAGTCTGCTTTGGTTTCAGGATCCTGATTTGGATGTGACAAGATCACTCCTGGGACTTCCTCTCCCTGGTCCAGAAGAAACTTGCATAGGTGGAATTCAGAACAAAACTGGCCTAATTCTGTGAAAACACGGTGCACAAATGTACTGACTTGAGGAAGCGGGCCCTTCTCACCCCATCAGCCAGACAGAAGCCACAAAGAGAAGGTTTTCTAGTCCTCCCTAAGGTTCCTGTGACATTCCTCAACATTTAGATAACATTTTAACGCCCTGCCACATGACCTCCAGATAACATTCGGGAGCCGCAGCCTCTGGTGTGATACAGAGGCAAATGAGACCACTTACTCAAGGACTTTGTTGTAAAAGCCCACCCAGGGTGGCCTACGCAGAGCCCCGTGGACTCCTCAGTTTGATGAAATAATCAGCTCTTTACTAGATTTCATAATTTCTGGCATCTTTTTCCTCCAGTGGTGAGATGCTACCTGCCTGGCTGACTTTGGGCTCCTCTGTCCATCCACACACACCCCCCCACCCCGCCCCGTGTAATCAGACCCGGGCCTGCGGCCCACCACGGGACAAGGCCAGCACTCGTAAGGATGGCCTGTTGGCGAGATGAAAGGAGGTGTATGCTCTGTCTCTGACCCACTTGCCTGAATGAATGGCCCATGGACAGGGCCAGCGTAAGAGGAGAGGTTGGGTTTTCACAACTGCTTGTGACAAATGGAGCCTGGCAGCCTCCCCTGCTCCTTTCTGCCCCTGCAGGTGGCTTGCAGGACGTCTGTGGATCCTGTCCATCCTCTGGCCCTCTCTCTAGCATCTGGGCCACTCAGCTCCCCCGGGGATGGGACTGGGGCGCTCTTGGTCTCGATTTTAGTGACCAAACATTGAGTACTAAGTCTATTTAAAGAGGCCATAAACTGGCCACCTTGCCCTGCCAGCTCCTGAGTGAGGAGACTGCAGCAGGAATCACCAGTGTGGCTCCCCGGCCATTTCCAGCCCCCACAGGGACATTTCTCTGCTCAGTTCGCAGTCACGAAGGAGAGTTCTTGTGCTGTTTCCTCCAGAGCCACGACTACCCCCCAGCCACTCCCGCCATCCAATCCAGTTTTCATGTCCTTCCTTCTGATAGAGAGTTCAGAATGGGATGCTGCCTGTCTGAGTCACACCCTACAGGCCCTTTCCTGAGCCCTGGAGGCTAAAGCTTATCTCTTTAATCCTCTGGAAAGATTCCTGTAATCTTTAATTCAAGGTTTTCTCCAAGACAACAAAGAGCCGGGACCACCAGAATGCCAGAGGCCACTTCACACACCTGGAGAACTTCCGGGAAAGTCCCCTCACTTCTTCTGCCTTCAAACCTCCTGGTGAGCTCTGTTCCCTGGTTAATTACCGACCCTGGAAAGGGGGTCCACCCAGAACCCCCTTCTCAAGAGTATGCATGCAGGAATCTCGTAGCTTATCTCCTGCTTTTGCTTGCTTTCTCCTCCATTTTCTCTAATAAACTTATAAAATTGCACTCCAATGCTCAAAAAATCTTTCTGGAACCAGTCCCCACATACAGCCTCAATTCAGCTACTGCTCCAGTCACTGTTCCCTCTGTCCCCTTTGCCGGTCCCTGCTCAGCAGCCACACGGAAGTTCCTGGAGGCAGCCCTTGCCGGGCTCTTTCTCCAGCACCACTGTCTTCTCTGCCACAGCCTGAACTTGTTGGGTCCGTTGTCCTTGTGGTGCCCTCCACAGGTTTCTAAGCTTCAAGTGGGTCTTCTCCATGGACCTGGCTGTCATCTGGTCCACTGCGAAGCTAACTCTGGGGAGGACGTCCTGTCAAGGGCTGGCCTGAATCGCTGTTGTGAGAGAAGCAGCCCTTGCTCCCCTAGAGATATTGGTTTCCATATTGAAGGGACACGCCTCAGGAATCTGTTATCCCCACTCCTTCTACTGTGAAGACTGTTGAAAATGGCGGCTAAAGAGCAAGACAGCACCAGCTTACTGTGATTGGGGCCCTAGGTTTGCCGGTCACCAGCTGTGTGACCTTGGGCGATCACCTCACCTCTCTTAACGTCTATTATCTCATCTGCAAAATGGACAGGGAAGGAATAACTTTATTCCCTCATCGGCCTTTTGCGAGGATCAAGCATGCTCACAGACACGAACACGTTCCGTAAGGGGACTGGTGACGATGAGAAACAGTTGCTGCTGTGTAAGGCATGGGGGCAGCATTTTAGTGAAGGCAAAACATTCGTTTTTTTGCGAGTGTGTGAACACATAACATTTGTTACTGATTCACCGCTGAAGCAATTAAGGACTTTGCTTAAGCAAGTGTCGCCTCCTGTTCCTTACTGGCTACCCCAGTGGGGAACTGCCTTCCACATTTAGGCACACTGTAAGGTTTTCTTTCTTAACGACACACGACTTCTTGACCCCCATCTCCATCCACCCAACACCCCATTGCTCTGCCTTCTTTTGCAGCCAGGTTTCCCCACTGTCTCTTTTAAGGAAGGATGGATGAAATAGGAGGAAGAAGCACTTTTTTTTAAAGAGGAAGGAAGCAGGCAGGAAGAAAGAGAGAGGAAGTAACAGCACTTTATTTTGTTGTTCATTTTAGTTGTTCCCCCAATCCCTGTCACAGGCTGTGAATCCAGGTCCTTGGGCTGTATGTGGACAGCTCCCCAGGCCTGGGCTTAACACCTGAGTCACCAGTGTGCACCAAAAAGCACTTTTATTTATTTATGTAATTTGGTTGTTCCTCAGGGCCCTGGGTCTTGAACCCAGATTCCTTGGGCTTTACACAGGTCCATGCCCCGGCTGCCAATCCTACAATTAATATGCGACCATAGAAAATCCCAAATAGCCAAAACAATCTTATTCAATGAGAAAGAAGAGCAAAAGCTGAAGGCAAGTAAATTCCTGATTCCAAAATATATTACAAAGCTGCGGTAACTGAAACAGTATAGTATTGGTAGAAAGACACTCAGACCAACTGAACAGGATAGAGTCCAAAATGAAAAACAGGAATCAGGACTGTTGGTAGTGCGGTGGTGGCTGTGACGTGTTGTCGTGTACTTGATGAACAGTGAACCTGCACGTGTAGGTTTGTACATGTTGTAAATCAAAGTTTCCTCAATAAGTATTCAATTAATATGAAAAAAGTAAAACAAAACAGCACCCTCTGGCTCTTTTGTAGCCCCATCTCCTGTTTCATTTTTATCTCTTTGCTCTGTCAACCTCTCCAACTGTAATGTAAGCTCCGTGAGTTTAAGGACTCACTTTTCTCACTGCCATCGCCCCGACTTCCCAGCACAGATGGACCACAGTTATATGGAGTTTAAGAAGAAATCAGATTCTGTCACTCTCCTAGCTTAAAACTAACTAAATAAAAATGCTTTTTTTTTTTCTCCTTTACCTTCCTTCCTTTTTTTTTTTTTTAAAGGAAATGTACAGTAGAAATGAAGGCAAGTAGGCAAGGCAGGCAGTAAGAGAGAGGAAGAAGAAGCCCCTTATATTTATTTAGTTGTACATCTTGATTGTTCTCCCCAGCCTGGGACGCGAACCTGGATTCTTGGGATGTATGTGCACTGCATTTAGGCCAGAAGCATTTGATCAAAATACTACTTCACCAGGTTGCGCCAGCTGTTCAAAATTCTATACGTTTTTCTTATGTTTCCACTGATAGTGAAGTATATGACCAGCAATTCTTTTTCCTGGTATTTTCCAGTTTTACTGAGGTGTAACTAACAAATAAAAATTGCATTTATTTAAGATGTAAAACATGTAAAGAAAACATAGCTTTTGTGTGTGTGCTTTTAAGTGGAACCAGAAGGTAAGAACTTGTTCGGTCACAAGGGGGCAGCAAAGTGCTCTTACTCTTCCAGGATGGCGCGGAAGCATTTCCTCAACCAGCTTGTAAGCAGAATCAGTCTTAAGCCACAAAGCAGTACAAGATTAAACCAGTGAATTTACAAACGGCTGGCCCTTACCCACGCCAGTGTCTGTATTTGAAAAATAAATTAATTAAATTAATGAAACCCCCTTTAATTAGGCGCTCTGAGGAAAAGGCAGAATGCAGGGTAAGGGGTGGAGGAGGTGATGCTTCTTGAGGATCCGTCTGTCCTCAGCCTCCCGCAGCTGGCTCTTGCTGGGACTGAAGCAGTTGGACTTCCGGTTGGGGAGGCCATTGGCCTCTTCAAAATTCACAGGCCTCTCAGCTTCCCGGCAGGCTTGTTCGCGCATCCTGTGGTCAGGCACATTAGCCACAAAGGTGCTGCCAGGCACCGAGACGATGGAGAAACCAAAGAAAATAGCCCAGATTTCCCAGAGGCCCGCCGCAGGGTCTTTGTCAGAACTGTGAGAGTTGAGTTTCTCATAGAGGGTCTTGTCCTTGGGATCTGGGTACCTCTTACTAGTGGACGGTTGGCGCCCAGTGTCTGCTGGGCGATGAGAGCCCTGGAGCAGCTTGATTCCCAGGGAACACTGGCAGCCGGGAGCGCTCAGGTGGCCACGGTGCCCAAGGGCAGTGAGCATACCAACCTAGCAGCCTGGTGCACCCTGGTGGAGTAGCGGTTGGGTGCAGTCCACATACAACCAAAGGTTCCGGCATGGATGTGCCAGGACCGGCGGGATCAGCCAAGATGAACAATAAATAAACAAATGAAGTGCTTCTTCCTCCTCTCTCTGCCTGCCTACTGGCCTTTATTCCTGCCTGCTCCTTTCCTTTAAAAAAATTAAAAAAGCCTAATACCCTGATGGCTCGTTCTGCCCGAACTCCAAGAAAGAGTGTTTAAGTCTCAGCCACTGATTAAGTGCCCTGAGGCCAGTTGCAATCTATTTGACCGTCAAGTTCCTCATTTGTCATCTAGAGACTAGAATTACCTGTGCCTCACCCTTTCCTCGTATGGTTGTTTGACAGTTAAGTGGGATAATTACGGTAATAGATAAAATGCCTGGTGTATAGTAAGCGTTGCTTTCTCAAACATCATTATTACTGTCTGCAGAACCAAGAGAAGTGACTGTGCCTGAATATCAGGCACTTTGAATCCTTAAAGGCATCACGAGAGGAATAATTACAAGTTAAATGACAGATTGAATGACATGGCTAAGGACAAATAGCCAGCAACAATAACGGCAGCTAACCCATAGTAAGCACTAACTATGCATCAGGAAGTCACTTTTCTAAGCACCTTGCTTAGAAATGCTTCTTACAACCCGTGCTTATTGTAACAACCCCATGGAGTGGGCACTGTTCTTATGGCCCCTTGACAGAAAGGGAAACCGAGGCACAACAAGTACAGTCCAAAGTCACACTGCGGGGTCCAAGTATGCTGCTGAGATGAGAGCCAGAACAGTCTAGCTTCCCAGTCTGAGCTCTAAACTTCTTGCCATCTGGCAGAGATGAGATTTACATTGCGGTCAAGTTCAAGCTTTCTTCACTATCCACAGCTGTTTCCAAGTTAGCCGGCTTCAAAGCCTGCTCAAGAGTCTCATGAGAAACAACAAATCCTTCTCTCAGCTCTTCACCACCCGTCTCCAGTCACTGCCATTTCTCCCTCTTCCCCATTAGGTTGCCTATGCTGACTGCCTCCATTTCCTCCCCTCTCACTTTCACTTCCACTGACTGCGACTGCACAAACACAACCAGCAGGAAAGTCACTAGTGCTCTCCGTGTCACTGAACTCAAAGGACAATTTTTAGTTCTTTTCGAAAATTCAGATTTTGAGATTTTGGCTTTCTTACACCATCCTGCCCTGGCTTGGGTTTTCTCCTATCTGTCTCCGATCCTTCTCTGAGTCCTTTGCAGGCTCTGTCTTGTCTCCGTGACTGAAATGTAAATTAACATTTTAGCCAGCCACTTGCCTACGTTCATTTCTAATTGTTTTCTTGAGTGAAGTCTTTTGGGGTCTTCTATGTATACCACCATGTCAATTGCAAATAGTGATAGGTTCACTAGTTTTCCAATTTGGTTTCCTTAAATTTCCTTTTCCTGTTGAATTGCTCTGGCTAAGACCTCTAGTACTATATTACATGATAGTGGTGAGAATAGGTAGCTTTGTCTTCTTGATTCCAGAGGGAGCACTTTTAATTTTTCACCATTGTATATGTTAGCTGCGAGTTTATCATGATGATCTTCATTATATTGAGGTAATTTCCTTCCATCCCCATTTTATTTAGTCTTTATTCTTTATTATAAATGAGTGCTAGATGTTGTCAAAGTGTTTCTCTGCATCTATTGGAAAGACATATGGTTTTCGTCCTTGCTTTTGTTGATGTGGTGTATTATATAAATTGATTAGTGTATGTTGAACCGGTCTTGCGTCCCTGGGATAAATCCCACTTGGTTATGACATATGATCTTTTTAAAGTATTGTTGACCTGACTATTTCAATGATCCCTTCCACACCTCTGGCCTTCTTCCCCATCTCCGTTCTCTTCTCCACCCCCTCTACTTAACCCACTGCCAGCTTCTACTGCTATGGATCTTCTTTAGGGCTCCAAAATTTGTCCACTTCCTTCCATCCTCACCATCACCGTTGTCCTTATCTTTCTTTTTTTTTGAGTGGTCATCTAACTGGTTTCCAAGCTCTTACCAATCTCTATCTCAAACACTTCAACGATTTCCCTTCATCTTAAAATAAAGATCACAAATCTTGACCCCGTGTGGGCTGGCTCTGCTTCCTCTCTAGCCTCATCCCCCTTTGGCCACCCTTGTCTCTCAGGGTTCTATTTCAGTGGCATGCTGTCAGTTGCTGCATGTGTTGGTCCCTCCCCCCACAGGGGCTTTACACATGCTGTCCTCTTTTATTCAGATATGTCCTCCCTCCATTCTGCCTAGTGAACACCTATTCATCCCTTTAATCTCAGCTCAATGATCATTACTTCGGAAAATAATTGAACATTCTATTATATGTTTTCAGCTAATTCTCCTTCCTAGATGTGATTATAGTTGTAACTTTACATGTCTGTATGTGATTCTTTTTTTCTTTTTGAGGAGAAGAAAGAATCATGTTATTTGCTTTTATTTAGTTGTTCATCTTGGTTGTTCTCCCAACCCAGGGTATCAAGTCTGGGTCCTTGGGATGGATGCACCCAGTGCACTTAACTGCTAGGGTGCCCCTGTATGTGATTCTTAATGGTTGACATCTGCTAGACTGTGGACCCTGTAAGGGCTAGGATGGTGCCAATCCTTTCCTCAACTGTGTCTCTGGTTCCTAGAATCATTCTGAGAACATTGAGAAGCTTCTCAATGAGTATCTGTAGAATGAAGGAATGAAAACGAATCTTTTTCTTTTCTTCTGAACCTCTACCATTGCATCTACCAGTGAGGATCCAGAGCTATTCTGAGCTGTTGCCATCAGGAAGAAATGAACAGGTAAATGCGGTCACCTATGGCGTCAAGGGCGAATACCAGTTAAATGTGTGACGTCTCCCAGGAGTGTTTGCATCAGAGAAGTGGAAACAATCGCATTTTGGCCATGTTGGGAGATGGGAGTGATGTTGGAGATGGGGACTCTTTCATGTCTCACTCAAACCATACCCCCAAATCCCCAGTCTACCTTCATTAGCAGGAAGACCATAAAGCCAAAGTCAGGTTGACAGTGAGTGGCCGGGGTCTCCGAGCAAAACCACATATCTTCTCAGACTCAGCTGTTTTACATCCTTCTGTGTACTGAATGTTTCTGAGCATTGTGCTGGCTCTAGGGATACAGTGGTGACTGGTACGGACGTGTCCCTGGCCTCTAGCAGGGAAGACAGACAAGATCTTGAAGGCCGCCTAAAGGTGGCAGGGCTCCAGGCCAGTCCTGGGTCAGGAGGTGCTGTCTAGGGCTGAGGCTGTCAAGTATCAGCTACACAGCTGAGCTGGGAGCCAGTTTGCGGGATGTTTACGTGAAGCTCTGAGACACCTCCCTGGGGTTGAATGGGCACTCAGCCCGGCAGGGAGGCGGCCAGAGTCGCCACACAGGGAGACCCAGACGCTTCTGGAGGTCTCAGCCTGCCAGCTGAAATGGACACTTTCCAGATCTTGAACAGAAGAGGAGGTGGCAACTCTGCCTGGCCCCTTGGGGGAGTTAGTGCCATAAAAATATTTGGGAATGGGACCTACGCTGAGAAATGCATTTTCTTCACCACCCAGCACA
>RJWH01007570.1:0-38816 GCA_004363575.1 Solenodon paradoxus | reverse complement strand
ACCAAATGATGTGTGATGGCGAGGAGTCAGGGCACCTGGGTGTCACACCTGCGCGCTCAACTTTATTATTGTTTACAGAGGAAGGAAACGAGAAGAGGGAGAAGCAGGAAGGAAGGGAGAGAGGACAGGAATTACTTTTATTTACTTTATTTATTTGTTCATTTTGGCTCCCTCCCCAGCCCACCCAGGTCTCATGGTCCACGCCTCAGCTGCTGGCTTAGCACCTGTGCCACCAGGGTGCTATTTCTTATTTTTTTAAATAGAAGCGTGACTCGCATTTTTTTCCAGCTTCATTGAGACTCTTATCGACACATCACAAGTTTCAGGTGTACAGCGTGATGACCTGCCACCATACACACTCCAAACGCTCTGACAGTAAGGCGACTCAGGCCTCCATCTGCACGTCATTATACGTGGTAACATTTATAGTCTACTCTCTAATGGCTCACGTATAGAATGCACTGAACTTTATTCCCCGTGTCTGCAAAAGGGTGGACTCAGACCTTGACCCAAAGAGTGGACTCCACGAGGTGTATATGGGGGTGGATCCCCAATGATAGGGACAAAAAAGGGGCTATAGAAATGCAATAATGGATGCGGCCTGGTGGAGTAGTGGTTGGGTCCACCGCCTTCACCGAGTGCAGTCCACATGCATCCCAAGGACCTTAGGTTCACATCCCGGGACAGGGAAGAAAAGCTAAATTAAAAATATGTGAAATAAAATGCTTCTTCCTCCTCTCTGTTTGTGCCTGCCTACTCACCTTCTTTCCTGTCTGCACCTTTCCTTACAAAACAAAACAAAACGCAATAGTGGCTAAATGATAAATATCAGAAGTCTGCACCTGAGCCACCTGAGCTAAAAGAGCAGACATACTAGCAGGAGCTGGGCCTCAGCTGCTGGGACTAAGCTGACACACAGGACTGACGTCAGGGGTAATCAACAAAAGGAGAGACCATGCCAGACAGGAAGAAACACTTGTTCCTTCCCGACTTTGAAATCCAAACAACCAAACAGCTGAGAATGAGCAAATGGTTCCCCCATAACTGACTTATATAAAGTTGGGGGTCCTCAGGGAAACTGCCTCCCCTTCCCTTTCCTCCTACAATTCTCTCTCTTTCTCTCTCTGACTCTCACCCTTTGTCCTTATTTCCCCCTCTAATACAAACTCTTCCTACTTACTAGCTCCATGGGTGGTCCTGAAATTCCCTTTGGGGACTGAATTCAAGACCCTAGCACACCAGGTGTGGGGTGGGGAGGACTGTGATGTGCAAGAGGGCCCAGGCCTGTCCTGGCTGGGACTGGGAGGCCAGCCCCTCCTGGGACCATGCTGCTGTGGTGCCCCGCTGGTGGCCCCTGAAACCTGAGGCCACACTTCCCGGCCTCCAGTGCCTCTGGCCCAGGGCCCATTCCTGCCACCTGCAGGCTAGGTTTCTGGGAAACTTTGGTTTAGACTGGAAAGTTCTCGTAAGCGCCGGGTTATCCTTCCTGGTCTCCCCGTGTTTCCAAATTTCTCTGGAGGGCAGCTGGCCGGCGGCCTACGGGCAGGAACCCAAGTATGAGAAGCAAGTGACCACTGAAGTCCTTTCCAGCAGGGGCCTCGCCTGTTGTCGCCTGGTGTGTTAGCCACCCCCCCAGCCCCGTCATAGCCAGCAGGATGCCCAGTCCTGTGCGCTCCCTCCACACAGTTGCCAGGAGCCCAGGGTTTGATATCTGGACGATGAAATCTTTGTGTGGAAAAGAGGAGAAAAAGGCGCCATTTGGGTGTCTGCTGCTCTGTGGGTCTTGGCATCGGAGAAAGCACTCGTCCTCAGAGCCGGGGCTCGGCCCAGTCGATGCGTCGTCTCAGTCTGTGCAGAACCCGAGCTTCCATGACCTACGAACATGCCAGGTCACATCAAGCTTTAACTAGATGCTCGTGATGTCAGTTCTCCTACACTGGTCTGTGTCTGGCCCAAAGGCTGGAGGAACCAAGTGCCAGCCCCTGACTGCTGCTGCTGGTGCCCGATGTCCCCGGTGGCCTGAAGGTCTTGACACTGGCGCGTGTCTGCGGGCAGCCGGCCCAGGGTTAGAGCCTGATAATCTGCCCTGATTGCTCCCTGGGAAGGAGTAAGGTGTGGCTGCGAGTGACGTTTAGTTGGCACGTGTGTGCATGTGCCTGGGTAAGCGCGCACACGTGTATGTATTGTGTGCGAGTGTGGTGCGTGTGTGTGTGCATGTGTGCGTGTGGCTGTGCTCCCCTCCTCAAGCGCCTGCACTGCCCCCACGGTCCCCAGCTGCCACTGCGCCCTGTGCCTGGGCTGAGCCGGCTTCCACCAGCGTCCCTCCCTGGTGCTGGGGACACCAGCAGGACAAGGTACATAGGCTGACATCTCAAAATGCTATTCAAGCCACATATTCAGTGATCAAAGGATGTGTGTCAAATATCAAGTTATGACGAACCCAAGCCAGGAAGGACAGGGGCACCCCTGCACAGTGCCTGGATCGCCGCTGTGATTTTTCTTCAAATGCCTTCCAATCTCATCTTTTCTCTTTGCTAGAGAAGATGGAGCTGTGTCATCAGCCCAAGGAGGGGATGGGTGGTTGGCGGGGCTCAGAGGAGAGAAGCCAGGACCCAGTGGGAGAGTGAACGGGAGAGTGAGTGGCATATTGAGAGTGGGGTTGAGGACAGAGGTGATGAGCCTGAAGGACACTGGCCAGGTGTGTGAGTTCCCTCGTCACTCCCAGCTGTGTGGGGCTGCCGGTGTTGGGGGAGAGGTGGGGGCAGAACCCGTTTGCCAGGTGCTCAGGTCCCCTGGACTCCACTGGCTTGACCTTTCAGGCTCAGCCCCCGACAGCCCTTCTTCTCCTAGTACATTTGCTTTAGAAACTTGTCAGTGCAGATTCCTTTCTCTGCCCCTTTGAGATGTAAATGCAAATGTTTTATAAAAGCCTCCAGCCCGTTTTACAACCTGGAAGGATCTTTCTGGAGGGTGTGGGAGACTTTCCCTTGAAATGGAAGCCTCAGAGGGGACCTGCCGATCTCCTGGTCTCCTGGTCTCTGCGGGAAAGGCAGGTGCCTCCCTGGGTTAGCTCACTGGCGACCAGCCACCCCGCCTCTCTCACCCAGCCCTGGCAGTCCCTCTGGAGGTTCCCGAGGTTGAGTTCCTTCTCAGGTAGGGCATCTCCCTGATTATCAGATCTTAGAACAAATCTTCTCTGCCTCCTTAACTTTGGAGCAGTTTTAACTGGGGGTGTTGATGACTGCACCCCTCTCCCAGGGTGGCCTCCCGGCCCGGGCCCTCATTTTCTGCTTGCTCGTGTCTGCAGCTTCTTGCTTAGCGCTGGCAGTTCCTCGCTGCCTTCTTGCTTCTTGGATGTTTGGAAGATTCACAAATAGACACAGAAATCCTGTTTAATGGGGTGGTTTTCAGTGGGAGGGGTGGCGTGCAGAACTGCTGGGAAGCAGGAACTCACTATGACCTTCTGCTTGCCCGTCCGTCTCTGGTGCCCCAGACTCAGGGTCCCCAAGCTGGGGTATCCCCCCACTCCCAGTACCCCGAGCGGCCTCTCTCTATAGACTCCAGAAAGTGCTGTGGTCCCAGAACCAAGCAGTGTGGTGAATGCTAGTGTTTCTGTCCCTTCGTCAAGTCAAAGATTTTATGTAAAACCACCGTCTGATCTGTTGTGGGTGAGGGTGAGCTGAGACACCCCGATGAGATGCTGGGTCGTCTGAAAAGAGTTCGTGGAGAAAGCTTTTTGGCCAGGATCACATGGGAAGTATATTAAAGCAGTAACAGCGAGCTTAAGCTCCGTGCAGGGGGGAAAGTGACATCAGGGGAATGCACACGTGTCTGTGCGCCATGCCTGCTGCCCGCATCTCTCACGGAGGCAAAATGGATTCGCGTATGTATCAGGGGTGGGGCTCCCCCCTTCATGGGTGTCCGGAGGGCTGGAGCTCTCCCGACAGCTGATAAGGCTACTAGAGTAAAGGGTGCCGGAAAGTAGGGGTGTGTCCCGCATGGAGGTTGCTGAGGTAGGGGTCCTCGCTCTTAGCAGTCTTTGATTTTGCCGGTTTATTTTTCCCTTCTCGTGCATTTATCTGCATAGCTTCTGAATTGATTTCAAGCTTTGTTCCTTTCACATAGCAATCCAGCAATTCCACTTCTAGATATCGATCCCAAGACCATGAAATAGTAATCTGCAGAGATCTGTGTACCGCCATGTTTATTCACAACAGCCAAGAACTGGAAACTACTTAGGTGACCGTCGTCAGATGATGGGTAAAGAAGAGGCGGTTATGTACACAATGGAATTCTACACAGCCCTTAGAAGAGATGACACTCTGTATATGCAACATCATGGAGGGAACTAGCGGGGATGGTGCTGAGTGAAAGGTGTTAGAAGGAGAAAGACAAATACTGGATGATCTCACTCCTATGTGGGAGATAAAGAAAAGAGCAAAGGAACAGATGAAACAGAACAAACACTAACCCTTGAACTCTGGCCACAGAACTGAGGTTACCAGAGGGGAAGCGGGTGCAGGGGAGCACAGGATGGTGGGTCCCATGGACAGAGAGGGAAGACTGCTAGAAATCTGGTGGTGGGCATGGTGAGTTACCATATTTGAAGATGGTATCATATTTGATGAAGAGCGAACCTGCATATCTAAAACTTACATTGTGCTGAAAATCAAAGTCACTGCAATAAAAACGAATACAAATCATTTTAAGATGCACATTATTTCGTAATGATAATTATTGCTACAAACCAGGACCCTGAATAAGACACTTCTTTCCATTGGAAAATGGTCAAAATGCATACATTTAGTTACAAGCTTCACTGTCACCCGCCAAAACTAGTAATCACACATTTCCCATGTCTGAAGTAAAACAAGATGCAATAAACATTTCTCAAATAAGCCATGTCCACACCGTGACTAGCACGCTTTTTGATGCAGTGACCTGAATAGCAGTAAGAGAACCCTGAGTTAGTTTCTTTATTGTCAAAATTGTTTCTGTTGGCCCGCTGGCTCTGCCGCCTCCGGCCAGCGTGGTCCAGTACTTCCCAAGGACCCGGGTTTGCGTTCCCGGCTGAGCAGAACACCGAAACAAGGAAATACAATAAATAAGCCTGCTTCTTCTTTCTCCTCCTACCTGCCTGCTCAGTCCTCCTGCACCTTTCCTCTAAAGACAGAAACACTGCTCCTGTCTCCTAAGTCTTTCCCAAGTCTGCTCAGCCACTCCATTGCTTCAAGTTCTAATTTCCAGTTGGACTTCACAGTGGCCACGGGTCCTTTCCTCCACCCTGACCCCACACGTGTCCCCGCTGCTCTCAGCATCCCAAATGCCCGTGACCATTGCCCCCTCTGCTGGAGCCATCTCCCCACGGAAACTTCTCCGTGTCCTCCAGGACTGAGGTTAGGCACACACCACCCGGGGCAGCTCTTCTCAGTCCAGCGCTGGGGCTTTTCCGCTGGAAGGGGTGACAAGCTCTCTCTTTAATCTCCTGGCACCCTGAACAGCCTTGGGGACAGCATGTGCTGCATTGCTTCATAACCACTGGTTTTGTCTCCATTCCCATCATTCGACTGAGTTCAATCAACTGACATCCACTTAACAATACATTTCAAAGTCTAACTCTAGTTAGGGTTTTGTCTTTGACCCTGTGTCTGCATAGCGCTGACCTAGATAGACACCTAACTGCCTTCTTGGTTTATTTGATTTCTGCAAGTCCAGCACCCCCCACCCGCAACCTCTGAGAATCTGGAATGGGGGAAGGGCATCCCTCCAGCAAAGCCAGGGCCTGCAGCCTCCTGGGAGAACTTCAGTTGCTTTGTCATTAGCCTCAGAGCCACTAGGGGGCAGCAAACCCCCAGCCTGTCCTAGATGGGCCCCTGCCTGCTGGGAGGCAGTCAGGCCCTTGAAAATCAGTTCTCCAAGAGTTGATGGTCTGAGTGCTGAGAGATCATTTTGCAAAATGGTCAACTCAGCAAAGAGTGAACTTGCTAAATTACTGAGGAATTTTGAACTTGATAAATCATTGAGAAGCTTTGATTTTACTTAGCAGGCTCCCCCAATTTTTCTTTTACAAATGACCAAGCTTGATTAATTGGGTTGACTGTCTTCTTTATTTTGGGGAAATGATATACCGTGAGGTTTATGATTCGGCTTTGAATTTACAGCTGCTGCATGAGTGACAGCTGGGAGGAGCCACACTGGCCAGGCTGAGGGTTTTGTCTGTGTTTAATGAATTGATTTGAGAGGGTGGGGGGCCCTTCTGGAGCCTGCTCCAGAAGGGAAGGAGTCACACCTGGTGGAGCTGGAGAGGCTTTGCCAGGTTTCCCAACTTCTCATGATGTAACCAGTGCAGCCTTTGGTGATTGTTGGGGAATAACCAGGATTTCTTCATCTTCCTAAGAATGCTGAACTGGCAGAAAGGTCCAGGGCGGACCCCCGGGACAGAGGAGCACCACAAAATCTGGGGGACCCCGCTGCTCCTCCCTCTGCAGGGTTTGGGAAGACCAAGCACCACTGCAGACTTTTCACAGAGTAAGCTCAGTGTGATAGCATGAGCCCAGGACCACGGCCCCAGCGCCCCGGCCCCAGTGCCCCAGTGATAGCTGTTGTCTTGCATGGACCTTGAGGATGTTATGCAAGTAAAGAAAACTAGTCACAAGGGCACAAACAGGATCTGACTCCATGCATGGGAAGCATCTAAAGTTCCCCAAATCAGAGAAACTGAAAGGAGAAATGTGCCTTCCAAGGCTGGGGGCTGGTGGGGTGGCCAGTGTCTGAAAGAAAGTTCCCTAAGGGGCAGGATGGAACGTTCTAGAACTCTATTGCACAAGGATGCTGCTAAGGATGCTGCTTTTAAGGATGTGTCCTTAAAAAGGGCTGAGATGGTAAATGTAATGACACGTGCTTCTTTTTCTTTATAACCCACAATAAAATAAAAATGTCAAGACCCTCATCTAGTGTTCGATTCCCTTCTGCAGCAGGGACCCGGGGCTTTAGACGCTGTTATCCCTCACAGATCGATTTTGTTTTATGGGACATTTCATGAGTTCTAGTATTTCTGATGTTTTACTGGCTCCAGGAGGGACTTCTTCAGCCTGGGATGTGGCTGAGGGCCCCTTGTTTCCGAGGTTGGCGGTTCAGGAAGTCTTCCTGGAGGGGGTGTCTGTGGAGAAGGAACAGCCTGACTGCGGCTTCCACTCACGTCCATCCCGTGCTGTGCCGCAGCTGAACTTCATAAATGAAGTGTCTGACCCTAATAGCAGTCAAGAAGCGACTGCTTTCAAGGTCATTGTACCACCTCTTAAACATCCTACCACGGAGAAATAGTGATGATAATGTGGAGATGTGAAGGCTGATTAATGATACATAGTTACAACCATATATAATATTATAAATTCCACATCACGATTTACTTATATATGATAATAGCATATAATAATAATTTCGTTAGAGGGAGCTGTGAAGGCTGCTGCAGTCGCAGTTGGTGGACCAGTCAGCCTGTCTTCAGCCCAGGGCGGGCGGGGTGCCGGCCGGTGGAGCCCCGCTGGGCGCCCATCCCTACACCTAAAGGTGCCCTGTTTCTGCCCTAAACCCCCCCGGGACCCTTAGTTCGCAGGTGCGCCTTCCTCTCGGCCTGCAGCGGCAGAGGGGCGCTGTCCGGAACCCGCGTGGGCCACACCCGCAGCCGGTGCGGCCTCAGCCCTGCGCTTCCTCCCGCTCTGACGGCGCCGGGGCCTCAGAGCGGAGGCAGAGCGTTTCTGGAAATCCCTCCTCTTCGGGGACCCGGACCGGGGGCCGGCCACGCCCCTGCTGCCGTCGGCGACGGGACCCAGGTCGGTGTCGCCCGCGGGTGGGCGGCGGGAGGGAGCCCCAGCAGGGCTGGGTTTCTGAAGCACTTGCGGCCCCCCAGCCGGTTCCGGAGAGGTACGGGCTCACTCGTCGCGGGGAGGTTCGGGACCCCAGCCGCCGGCGGTGGCGGTGCCGGTGCGGGTGCGGGAGAGCCGGGGAGCGAGCTGGAGCTTGGGGCGCTCGGGGGGTGTCTGCCAGTTCCAACGCTCATTTTCCACACAGACTTTTCTATTAAGTCCCTTCTCTTGCACACTTAGGGGTTTAGGGGTCCATAATTCAGCATCGAGGGCGGACTTTTGCCCAAAGGGAGCTTTCTGATTTGACCTGCACAGAAGCACCCCCGTGGAAGCTGCCTCCCAGGCCTGCAGCCCCTCTGGCTGTGTCCTGAGAAGAGGCCGGGGGTCTCTAGTCTCAGTTGCAGGGGGGAAGGGGAGGTGGAGGAGTGTTTTCCTTTTTTTGGATCCTTCAGGTATTTTCTGCCTGTTTGCGGGGAAGTGGTGCAGGTGGGGCTCCCCACCCTCCTCTCTCTCTTCCTGATTCATGGTGTTTCTTGGGTGGAAGGAGCTCAGCCAACTCCCTCCTGTGTTTGCCCACAGGGGCAGGGAGCCCTGTGAAGCAACAGCTGTTTACTTGGGAGATGAATTCCTCTCTTCTCTGCTTCCTTGAGCTGTTTCCTCACCAGTGTCTTCTTTTTATTATTGTGTAACATTTCCCACTTTACTGGCAAGGGTACAGCATAAAGTCACCTCTCCTACTGTTACAGCTGTCACTCGGGCCCTCTCCACCTGCCCTTCCCCGTGCTGGCTCCTCTGGTCACTCACGTGTGGCACTTTGGGGTCGAACTTTGGGACCCTCGAACAAGGGTCTGCGCGCTCCGCTCCAGCCCCACACTCATTCCTGGCCCGAGCTCCTCCTGGAGGCCTGCTTCAGAGAAGACTCTGCTCTCTGGAAAGGTCCAAGCTGTCCAGGTGCCTCCCTGTTAACAGGCTTTTCTCCGGGCCCCTTCTTAGCTGCCGTCTGATTGGTCATAAACGAGGGTCTCTCCAGTGCCTGCTGATGCAGATGCAGGAGCCCAAGGCAGCAGTGCTTCTGGACACTTTTCCTTGCGAGATGGGGTGAAGGAAGCAGCACTGCAGTGTGAAGCCTGGAGGGCGGAGCAGGGCCGGTGGGGAGACAGAGCAGGTTCTGGGGAGCTGCTGGGGCCCAGCTAGGGTAGGGGGTCATCACTCTAGGGTGACAGAAGGTCTCCGTGTGATCACCGCAGGTGACAAGGAGGACAGAGGCCTGGTCACAGAGGCAGCAAGGCCCAGATTTCTGCGAGGGCTGGTCTGTCACAGTGAGTGGGTGCAAGCCTCTGGGGGGTGTTGAGGGGTAGGACGGTATCCCCTCCTTCAGCAGGAGGGCTGACTGTTGATGGATGAGGAAGTCACAGAAGGAGGAGCAGGGGGCCGGGTGCTAAAGGAGCAGAAGTCCAGAGCAGGTCAGTTTAGAGAGACCAGGAGAGGCTTGGCGTGCAGGGACGATGCTTGAGCCAAGTGGTGAAGAGGTGCGTGTTGGTGGGGGTGTGGGGGCTATCACGCAGACAGAGGTGTATCTGCACGTTCCGGGGAACTAGGGCTGAGCTGGCTGAGAGAGGTGGGGTCCTGAGTGTGAAAGGCACCCTGGTCACAGCCTATCCATTCTTTTCAAGCCCACATGAGACACTGACACTCTCTTGGGCCAAAAAGTAAATCTCACTGATGAAAACTACTTGATACTGATTTGTTCTCTGGTCAAAATGCAACAACATTAGAAATACATGAAAGGATTGCCAATCTCCCGGTACACTTCCAAATTTAAATCATTTCTCTTCATTTATGGCCATCATGTTTAAAACTGGTCCGTCCACCCAAAGAAAGGAGGGAATGTTACCACCACGAGAGCCATTCTTCTCAAACAAAGCTGCAAAGTTGGTGTGGTGGCGTCCAGTTTTAGTGGATTTCCCAAAGAAGTGTCAAGGGACTGTAAAAAATCCTAGAGGCAATTGAGACGCCAAGAAGAGCGCGTCAGTTCGACAACTTTGAATATTTCTAAGGTCCTGCTCCATCTTCTAAGTGAGCTTATTTGAAAGTTCTGCTGATTAAGCCATGTTGGTTTTAGTGACGCCGAGGAGCGACAGCCACAGGACAGAGACCTGACTGAGGCCAGACCCTGGAAGCCAGGTGCCCGGCAGCTCCTGGGAGGCAAGGCGGCAGGTGGGTGGGAGGCACTGGGAACTCCTCTCTGTGTGGACTTTAAGTCACGAATGCTAACTTTAATTTGTTAAATTAATTTAATATTCATCGAGGTAACTTCGATCTACAAAATAGTATAAATCTGTATGTGCAGTTTCCCTGTTCCTCAGACACAAGACCACACACTCTGCCCACCACCTGTTTCCAAATAGTCTTCACCAGTGTCCGTGGGACCCACCAGCCTCTGCCCTCACCCCCTTGTCCCCTACTGGTGACCTCAGTTCTGTCATCAGGGTTCCTGGTTTAGTCTGTTTCTTCCTCTGCTTTGTTTCTCTATAAGGAATACTATTTTTTCTTCTTTTATTTAAGGAAAGATGCAGGCAGGAATGAAGGCAGGCAGGCAGGCAGGAAGAGCGAGGAGGAGGAAGCATTTATTTATTTCAGCTGTTCTCCTGAGTTCTTGGGATTGTATGTGGACCGCGTCCAGTGGCCTTATCTGTTAGGCCACCAAGGTGCCCAGGAGAGCTGGTTTTAACCAGGGTGCTCCGCAAGCTCAGGTGCTCATGAGAGGCACCTGGAACTTGTCAAACTGCAGGTTTGGATTCCGAGGGCTCTGATTCTGCATTTATGACGCAGTCTCAGCTGTTTGTAATGCTCTGGCCTGAGCATCACACTTTGAGCGAATGGCAAGAGCTTACGTCGTGAGATTGAGTGTGAGTGTGGTGAGTGTGAGCGTGTGAGCATGACAGTGTGTGAGTGAGAGTGAGTGAGTGTGAGCGTGTGAGTGTGAGCGTATGAGCCTGTGAGCGTGAGAGTGTGTGAGTGAGTGAGCATATGAGCCTGTGAGCATGAGAGTGTCTGAGCGTGAGAGTGTGTGAGTGAGTGAGTGTGTGTGTGTGACAGGAGGTGATCTCAGGGTATTCTGGCAGCTCAGTGACGTCATCAGGTTCCCTTGCCATCTGTTCTACGGGCCCCTGGCTTCATAGTGACAGCCGTGTTTTCTCCGCGGGGGCCTCGCGGCCCATTGCTGCCACAGTGGTGACATCAAGTTTAAGTTCTACGAAGAAGCGGGCCGCTGACCCTCCCCTCAAGAAAAGTGGATCCCAGAAGTGCAGAAGATGTTCCCTCAGCTGTCAGCACGTCACAGAGGCACCCATCTTTGGAAAGGAAGCTGGAGGCGAGACTGTTCATTTTCTATAGCAAATTGCCACAGGCTTAATTGTTAAAACTCCACCAACTGGAAACTACCCCCTGGAAGTGAGGCACCCTGACCCTGAGGTGCCGGACGACCTAGGTCCTGGCCCTTTCCTGCACTGCCCTCGGTGTGGCCCTTCCCTCACCGTCGAGGTCCACCGCGCACCTGTGCTGATATCTCTCTCTGTGACCGCTGCCTCCCTCCTCTCTCTCCCAGTTCTCGCTCTGAGTGTCCGGGGCTGCCTGGATGAGCCATGAATCTCTCTCCACCTCGAGGTCCTTACTCACGCCGCCATTGCTGTGTGAGAGAGCAGTCACAAATCTGGGGATAATTACAGGGACATCTTTGGGGGGGGCATCACAGACTTGTCACAGAGCGTCTGGATCCCACACACATCGAGTGGGTGATGTGACAAAGAAAAGGTTAGCGGTTTGACATTTTATCAATATGGAAAAATGGTCAGATTAGTTGCTTATCTTATACGCATTCCAGAGGGAATAAAGATCTAAGGGTAAGGAATGTTTAGAGAAAACGTGAGATACCTTTTTGACATTATAATAGACAATAATTTGAAAATAAAATGTAAGATGCTCAAATCATAGGGGAAAATGATCAGTAAATATGGATTAAATTCCATTGAACCACAAATCATGGCTTAAACGAGCTTGACTTTTTCGCATGTGACAATAGACATTATAAAGACCCCCTCCAATAAGCCACTGTTTGGTACACTTTGCATTTTCAAGCAGCCATTGGGGGCCTTGAATGTATTCCCTCAGTAAGGAGGGACCCCTGAAACATAACAGACCCCCGGTGCTCCTTTCTGTGTGATGAAAACTACAGGTGGCTAAGACTCTTTGTAGATTA
The DNA here is from genome assembly GCA_004363575.1 of Solenodon paradoxus. Lineage (NCBI taxonomy): Eukaryota > Metazoa > Chordata > Mammalia > Eulipotyphla > Solenodontidae > Solenodon > Solenodon paradoxus. Next base: position 26,696 of record RJWH01007570.1, on the reverse strand, counting down.
TGGATCACTTGGTAATTCATTCCTGGCGTATCTCCCACTCACCTTTAAGCAATGCTGTTTTTAGTGCAGTACTCCCTGTGAGACTAGCTACTGCCCGCTGGTGGGTGTGAATGCACCGAGAGGGAGTCTTAACGGTGGTTATTCCAGGAGGAGGGGGCCTCAGTGGACTTAATTTTCTACTTTCAAATTTTCTGAATATCTTGAATTTTCTAGAATGAACACATCAGACTTCATAATCAGAAACATGTAAAGAATGAGGAGGTTTTGTCAGAGTGCTCAGACATGCGAGTTCAGTGCCCTGGGCAGGGGCAGCCGGCTCTTTGGCTGCTTCCTCCAGAGCAGGGCCAGAGAGGGGCTGCTGAGCTCCTCAGCGTCTCAACCACCCTCCCACCCGTGGCTCCTTCTCTGCCCACATTTGCGCTTCCGTCACAGGGCTGAAAAGATCCAAGGGCAGGCTTGGTGGAAAGGGGTGGGGGCCCTGCCAAGAGGGAGCAAGACTAGCAGCGGTGCGAGCTTCCGTGCAAGCCTTTCCCACTTGTCCCTGGCACCGGTGCGGCAGGAGGGTCCCCGAAAGCGGCCCCTCTCCCTCAAGTCTGTGCAGGGAGGGCACCTCCGTCAGGCTGGTAGTCCTAAGGCTTCCAAAGCTGAGTGTTCCAGAGGAGGAACAGAGCGGCTGTGCAGCCCAGAGCGGGCATTTCACTTCCTTTTGTGATGTCACGTCGGCGTACCACACGTCGCACACATTCAGTTGCTTAGATGCAGCCGATGACTCTATTCCGTTTTCCGCAGGTCATGCTTCCAAGGTTTAATCGTTAGAATTACTGTGGCGCTCGGTAAATCCCGGTTTCCAGTCCTCTGCTCCTGGTGGGTCCCAGAAACCTCTGCTCTTACTGTCTGATGGTTCCTATGAATTATATGGCCTCCAGCTTTGAAGTTTGTCGTGGGCTTGCCCGGTGGTCATCCGCTCTGACTCCTGTGGTGCCGGATGACAGCAACACGACCTCGAAGGCATTAACTGGATTTTCTGGGTGTGGGGACAGGATCACACAGGGGAGCCTGGAGTGAGGACTCTTCCCCAGTCTAGCCTGGTTCTAGGACGTCTGTCGTCCACGTCCTGGGGGTGGGCAACTTGCCTCAAGAAGAGGGTGTGAACCTTGCTGTCCTTCTATGCGCCCTGTGTGGCTGAAGGCAGAGGGACTGACGGGCGTGCTGCTTTCTGTCCCGACAGGACCAGCTGGAGCCAGAGTGGGAGCCACCATGGGGCTGCGGCTCCTTCTCCTGGGCAAACATGGCGCAGGCAAGAGCGCCACCGGGAACACCATCCTGGGCCGAGAGGTGTTTGCGTCCAGATTCAGCGAGCGGCAGTCGGTGACCAGAACGTGCCAGAGAGAGCAGGGCACCGTGGGCGGGGTGGAGGTCATGGTCATCGACACCCCCGACCTGTTCTCCCCGCAGGCTTGTGCCCAGGAAAAGTGCAGCAATGTGGGGCTCTGCCTGGAGCTCTGCGCTCCCAGCCTGCACGCCCTGCTGCTGGTCATCCCCATCGGCCACTTTCAAGCCGAGGACCAAGAGACAAGCCAGCGCATCCTGGAGATGTTTGGGGCCGGAGCCAGGAGGCACACCATTATCATCTTCACCCGCGTGGATGACCTGGGGGACGACACCCTGCAAGATTACATCGAGCACGAGGTGTCCCTCAGGGAGCTGGTTCAGAGGCACGGAAGCCGATTCTGCGCTTTCGACAACAAGGCGGCCAAGGACCAGCGGGAGGCCCAGGTGCGGGAGCTGCTCCTCCAGGTCCGGAGCCTGGTGGAGGAGAACGGAGGCCCGTTGGAGATGGGCTGCAGAAACGACGGCCCTTTCCAGGTGAGGGTCCTTGTTATGGTCTGCAGGGTCTCTGCTGCTAGCGGGCAGGACAAGATGAGTCCACACAAGTAGGCTGACCACATTTCCATGAGACAAAGACGGGACACTGGGGTTGCAGAAAACAGGGCAGGGTTATGCACTGGTGATTAAGGGGAGGGGAGGAGGTGGAGCAGTCCCAGCAGGAGCAGAGCAGTCAAGCCAGCGACAAGTAAGTCCTATGTGATGCTCATCGATGATGGCATAGTAACAGCATGCGGTCCTGCAAGACTTCATACAAAAGACCAGGGCCAGTGCAAGGTACTGTGGCACCTTAATAAAAAATGAAATTTGGCACCCCTGTAAGCCCAGCTCTAAATGTCCTGCCTAAAACATGCTATTTTAACCATCCCAGTGCCACAAAAGCCCAATAACCCCACAGTGCCAGAGATAGCCCCACAGTGCAGAGATAACCCCGTAGTACTTAACTGCTGCTCCACCACGCTGTCATGTTCTGCTTCCTTTGAAGAAACAGGTGCATGAGGTCAAGGGGACTCCTCTTCTTGTACCCATGTTTCCTCACAGGGGCAGGAACAGCAGTAGAAGCCACAGCCTGCCATAGTTCCTGCAGGGGCCATCTTTACCACGGAGCAAAGTGGGCAAATGCTTTTGGGCCCTCTCAACAGACAGGGCCCGAGGTAGCTCAGCTGCCCACTTTGCCCAGGTTAAAGATGGCCCTGGTTTACTACAAATGGCACTTATATTAAAAAATTCACATTTATTTTAAAACTACAGGATGGTCAGGAAATATGAAAAACATGGCACTGTTCCATTTGAAAAGGTACATATTGTCAACCTACTCATGGGTGAACTCCCGCATTGTGTGATGAAGCACAGGCTTTATTTAAGGGGATGTTTTTTCATAATCTGGAGAGATGGACTAACAGATTGTAGGTTACTTGAAGTGCTAGCCTTTGGACTTTGGACTTTATCAGCAAGTTAATGGTACAAATGTGTCCTTGTCTAACTTTAACCCTCATAGTGTCAGACACATAGGACTTATTAGACCCTCGCTGCCCTTGGCTTCAGTAAAATTATGTCTTTTTCTTTCTTCCCCATCTCTGGCTGCCCTGAGAGTGCTGAGTCACCTCTAGTGACCTCTGACACGACTTCAGCAGGTCTGCCCCTCCTGCTTTCCCTGCAGGCTCCTCAGCTGACCCCACACCATCAGTCAGTACCTAGTCCAGTGTCTCCTCTGCATTCCGATCCTGTCAGCCATTTACTGGACCTGCATTGCCACTGAGCTCTCTTAGCAGGTCTCAGAGTTAACTGCCTGCAAATTTTGTCTTCACTCTGTAAGACTTCAGTCCCCTCTCAACTCGGTAAATGGGTGAGCTGCTTACCATGCTCTTGAAACCTAACCCAGCTGTCAGCGTCGACACCCTACCAGCTCACCTCTGTGCGCCAAGATGTCAAGTCTTGTGGGGCCAGTGTCCCCCCACTTCTTCCCTCGTCCCCCCTGCCAGCCTCCTTTCTTGCCTGTTCTATTTACAAATCACCTGCTACCAACCTCCCCTCGTTTGTCCTTACCCACAATCCACTCCACACCCAACAGCCAGAGTGACATTTTACTTAGTTTTTAACTTGTATGGAAAGCATATTTATAACTAAAGATGATACAAAACTTCAGGATTTTTTTTTCTTTTGACGGGCCTCTGCTTCAGTGTAAATGACTTGTGCAGACAGCAATGGCTGCTTCAGAGGAAGCAGGTGAATATGGATGCAGAGAAACCTATAGATAAATACAATGAGGGGGAATGTAAACTGAGAACAATTAAGCACGGAACTGTAGGTTGGAGGGAGTCTCCTTCCTCCCTCCCTCCCTCCTTCCCTTCCTCCTTCCTTCCTTCTTTTTTAAAGGGAAAGTGCAGCCGGGATGAAGGCAAGAAGAGACAGGCAGGAAGAGAGGAGGAAACAGCCCTTTTTAAATTTATTTAGCTGCTCTTGCTTGTTCCCTCTGGACCCCCGTGTTGAACCTGAGTCCTTGGGATGTGTGTGGACTGCACCTGGTGGCCTTATCCCCGAGGCCACCAGGCATGCCAGAGTGAGTCTTCTTAGAGCGATAAGAGTTTAGCCCAAACAGAGGGGAAGGAGAAGGAGAGTGATATTTATCGATGCCTTTAAGAGTCAGGCACGCACATGGGCTGATTCAGTCCTCGCGCTCCTCTGTACCAACTTCTCCCGGTGAGGAAGCTGAGGCCCAAGAGAAGGGAGGTCACTTGCTGTCTTGTCTCCTAGGCCTGTGCTGCCTCCCCTTTGGAACCCTCTGAGTGTCCCTGGAAGACCGCATGGCCTGGGGATGTGAATGGAGAGGGATGGGCACAGAACGAGGTTTCTTGGATGAATGAGCTGAGCATCCTCCTGTTTCATGTTCCTCCGTGACCGCCCGCTGACCTTCAGCTCAAGCTCAGCATTCTTTCCTTCACTTGGCCACTCACCCTCCAACTTGCTCTCTGGCTGCTGGCCTCGCTGCCTGCCCCAGAGCTATCCTCAGGTCCCACTAGAGCCTCACCTTCCACGTTCTGGTTCTCTGCTTCGAATCTTCTCCTCTCCCACCCATCCTGGCGCTCCTCTGCTTTTATCTGCTCCTCTGCCTGAGCTCAGGCTCCTCCCTGAGGGCGTCTTCCCTGCTGGCCCTGAGATGAGCACCCCTGGCAGCCCTCCCTCCCGGGGATCCTCACACGGGTCCCCTGCTATCAATGATCCCTCTGGCTCATTTCACTGTGGCTGCGTCCCCACAGCCCCCCTGGAGTGAGCTCCTGTCTGTTTTGTTGACACCATGTCCTGATCGCAGTGAGGATAAATGAAATGCTTACAAAATTGTCCACAAGGACTGGAGACTTGGCAAGTTGCATACTGGTCAGCAGTTATTACTGTTATGTGTGGAGTTTGCGAGATTCAGATAAATCCTGGAGACATGCAGGACTTGAACAATCCACAGACAGGACAGGAGTCACATTTTCAGGATGCTGTCACATAAAAAAATGTGTCTGTAGAAAGATGAATGCACAGGGATATTTATCGTGGCATCTTCTGAAGTAGAAAACCCCAAATAAGCTAAAGGTCTGTCGTCAAAGGAGTGGGTGTCAGTCTTGTGTCTGTACTCGAAGCCAGCAGTTCTGTTAAAAGTCATGGGGTGGCGCTCTAGGGGCTGCTTGTGCAGGGTGGGGGCTGTGTTAGTAAGCGGCTGGCAGAACAAAAAGATGACTGAGTCTCTCCTCTCTCACCTGGTCATAGGCGCATGGAGGTCCTGTAGGACATAGGCACACATAGAAGGGTCCACATCAGCGCACCACTGCTGCTTTCTCGTGGTTTGGAGAAGGAAGGCTTCTTCCTTAGTGCAAAGCCTGCACATTTGCACTCTGCCAATGTTTGCATTTAAAAAACATGGAAGAATGAGAGCTGGCCCCTGTCAGGTGAAAGAAGTCTGACAGTCAGAACCGAGGGCAGAGGACCCAGGGAGGGAGGTGACTGAAGGTTTTAAAGGTTTGGGACCAGGCCAGGTGAGGCAGCTGAGGGGTGCTTTCCTTGGCTCCATGGAAATTTAGCAAAGACAAGGTGGGAGTTAAGTACAGGAAGCTTCTAAGACCAGTGGATTCCTCAAGGCTGCCTTCACTGCTCTTCCCTTCTCTCCCCAGTCCCCAGCAGTTTAGATTTGGAGATTAAGTTCAAAGCTTCCCTGGGCGTGTGAAAGGATGTCGCCTATGTGTTTGGTTCTCATTGTTTGTTCTCTGCCCTTGCCCACCTGGGTGGAGGGAGTGCCCCATTTTACTGCTCTCAAGTGTTAGAAGAAGCTCAGCTCTGCTCTACACTGGGGGTGCATGTGGGAAGGAGACAGTGGGGACACATTGATTCCTGAGGTGCCCCCTTCCTCCCGCCCAGCTGCTCATCACAGACATCACCAGGCAGGTTTCTTCTCAGGGAGCCCAGAAACTCTTCTGAAGCCTCTAGATTTTTTCTCCAGGAATATCAGAAACTCTGGAAGACTTTGGAAGAAATTACGACTATTGTTCGGGACAGTGGAAAGTGAAGTCAGAGCTTTAGGAAAAATGCCTTGGGTAGGTGGCATTTGTGGGGTCTTTCTGAGTGAGAACAAGACCCATCTTCTTACTTTGGGAAGTCTCTCTGGTGGAGCCCTGGGGTCTTGACACTGGCTGAACGGGGACAAGTTTACAACAGTGACAGGACCATGCCATGGTCTTGATTTGACTGCATTCTAATCCTCAACTTATTCTCATTTACATACTTCTGTTTCCCTCCCTCCCTCCCTTCCTCCCTCCCTCCCTTCCTTCCTTCAAGGTACAGGTAGGAATGAAGGTGAGTAGTCAGGCAGACAGGAAGGGAGAGGAGGAAGAAGCATTTACTCACTTCATTGAGTTTTTAGGTGTTCATCTTGCCTGTGTTTCCCGGCCCCGAGTAGTCACCTGGTTCTTGGGATGTTTGTGGATTGCACTGGTCGAGGCTGCAGACTAACCTGCTAAACGACCAGGGCATATCTCCATTTCTTTACTTTGCAAAATGATGAGATTTTAAATCAGTGTGCTTCATTTCTCTATTTTCTAGGGTTGTGTGAATGAAGCTACATCACAGGAAGAAGACAAGCCACATGGTAAGACCACCCTTAAGAACTGTGAAGCCCAGAACTATTTTCTTTGACTGCATTAGGCATCAGCGTCAGGTGGAAACATTACCTGGATGAGTCAGAACAAGAGTGTACCCAGGCAGCAGTAGGGATGACAAATTCTTTTGATGCCCTTCATCTAAGACACCAGGAGTGTACTTGTCCTGGAACAGAGTGGGATTATTGACTCGTGGGGGTGAGTAGGGAATTGCGTAGGGACCCATGAAGCATCTCACAATGAGGGTGTTGGAAAGGACTTCTTATAGGATGTGGGCTTGTGTGAGCTGATTTGGGGAATGGTAATACATTTCCCAAAGTGACATAATAGGACATGATGTCGCTAGCATTTCGGCGTCTTTCTTTCACTGTGACATTCATTCCACCTCCCAGACTTGCTGCTTGCCCATTGAGCGACTGTCCAAACCAGCAGTGCCCTGGGTGACCCAGGCTCAGGGAAGAGTCCCTGCGTGATGTTAGCATGCAGGTCTGGCGTTGACCTTGGCTTTTGGGGAAAGTGGCGGGGACAGGGTAGCAGGGGTGGAGAGATGCCATTTGAAGACAAAAGTTTTCACAGGAATTTTTTAGGTGACATTGACAGAGTGAAATGCACAGATCCTGAGTGTGCAACCTGATAAATTCGACCATCTTCTAGATAAAAAAATGATGCATTCCATCCCCTTTGAGGTCTTACCGCCCTTCCCCAAAGGACATTACTCTCCAGACTTCCATCAGCTCTGCCTGATCTTGAAGTGCGTGAATGGAGCCCTGTCCAGCCTGTGTTTTGCACTTAGCTGACTTGGAGACTCACATTGTGTATCAGTAGTTCACTCTTAAAAAAAAAATTGCTGACTTGTGTTCTGTTATATGAATATATCACTAAGAAGCATTTAATCATGTTTATTGAGGTAAGTTTGATTTACAAAATAAAATAAGCCCATAGGGGCAGGTTCCCCTTTCCTCAGACCATGACAGCACCCTGCCCTCCACCAAGTTAACACCAGTCCTCCCCACTGTCCACTGGACCCACCACCACTTGTTCCCACCCCTACCCTTTCTCCTCTGGTGAGCTCAGTTCTGTTATCAGTGTCTGAGGCTCGGTTTTCATTTTGTCTGTTTGTTTGCTGTGTTTCTTTATATTCCACGTATGAGTGAGATCATTGGTATTTGTCTTTCTCCTGCTGACTTATCTCACTCAGCATTGTCCCCTCTGGTTCCATCCATGTTGTCACAGATGACAGAATCCCATTGTTTTTAGGGCTGTGCAGTATTCTACCGTGTCGCTAAAATGCACCTTACATTCAGATTCTCCGTGACCCTGCCTTAGCCTACTGACGTCACTGCTGTATGCGTCTTTGGTAATAAAATGAGAGGAATTCAAGGGCTAAGACCAGTGAAGTCCAAGTTTCATACATTCAAGTTCCTGGGAAACCTCCAGTCCTTTACAAGTGCCTTAATGTGCTCCTGGCCCCTTTGATGGGTGGCGCCTGCCTAGGACTAGTGATCTGCTGGTTCTGAGCACCCTGCCGCCTCTATGAAAATGGATCTGGATGAGAAATCATAAACCTGCCCACATCTCCACATTCAGACTCTGCATCTGTCCTTTTGTCTCGCAGGACCAAGGGAGAGGTGGCTGCAGGCCTCAGGATGTGAGCCCAACCCAGGGATGGCAGAACTGAAGGTCCTGCTCGTGGGGAAGCACGGTGCTGGCAAAAGCGCAGCTGGAAACAGGCTTCTGGGGAGGCGAGCCTTTGAGACCAGGTTCAGTCAGGAGTCAGTCACCAAGAAGTTTCAGCCTGAGAGTAGAGTCTGGAGAGAGTGGAAAGTGTCTGTGATTGATACGCCAGACCTCTCCCTGTCCAAGGATGCTGAGTCTGAGCTTTTGACACACACCTTTCCAGGCCCCCACGCCTTCTTGCTGGTGACCCCCCTGGGCTCTTTCTCCAAGCAGGACGAGGCCGTGCTGAAGACCATCCAAAATAGCTTTGGAGACAAATTCCTGGAGCACATGATCATCCTTCTCACCAGGAAAGAAGACCTTGGTGATCAGACTCTAGAGATGGCCCCCCACTTTAGGAACCATGCTCTCTATCAGCTCATCAAGAAGGACCGGTTCGTTGTTTCCAACTACAAGGCTGTGGGGGATGATGAACGACGCCAGGTGGACAAGCTCTTCCAGAAGATAGTGAGCTTGGTGCAGCAGAATGGGGGCAGGCCTTGCACCTTCACAGGCAAAGGTGAGCCAGGCACAGGGGCGTGTCTATACTTCAAAACAGATAGAAAATATACATAATCCTTCTATTTCCCGAAGGACAGAGAGAAGATACAAAGGACCTGTCCATTCTATTGACAAACACCTTTCTCTGTCTCTTTTCCTCCTCACACTTTTCTCTGCCTACTGGCTTGACTGATCTTTAACCCTTTCATCACTCATATCCCATTTCAACTGGATGGTGAGGGTCTGGAGAGAAGTTGACCTTTTCCTCACATGTGTCTGCTGTTCAGGGCTCAGCACTCAGCGTGAGTGATATGATAACTCTGGAACTTTGGTTTCCTCTTTCTCTTAATCCCGACCCTCTCTTTCTCACTTTCTCTTTTGTACTCTTGACTCCTGCTTCATTTTCTTGGTTCTTTACTCTTTTCTGTTTTGGACAGGACAGGGAGCCAGAATGCTCAAGATGGGCAGGCCCCATGTGGCACTAGCTGGGTTTTCAAAACTCAGTCACACTGCTGGATCGAGTGTTTGTACAGGAGTCCACACACATCAGTTCCGCACGTTCTAGTCACCTGGGCTGAGATTCTCCCCACCTGGCATGACATTCTCTTCTGCTCCCCACACCCTCAGTGGGAGGAACAGCAGACCCAATGAAACATACCTGTTTCATGTTCCTTGTGGAGGGACAGGTGCTGCGCAGCCTGAAGGATCCACGGGAAGGTCAGGAGGCTGTGTGGGGAAAGTCACTTTGGAGAACGGGTAGAGTTTGGATGGCTGAGCAGAAAGCTAGAAGACATTCTAGAGAATCCACTGGCAGTGGAAGCAAGGAGCTAGGACTAAGCCTGCCATTTGTGAAGGAGCAAAAGGAAGCTTCTCAATGGAGATATGGAGGGTTCATGCTTCTAGGTAATGTGGGAGGGGAGGCAGGGACAAGGGACAGAGCTTCTGACAGTCATGCCTTCTGAAGGCATGGAAGCAGGGACTAGAATATGTGGCAAGCATAGGGGTGTCCGAGATTCATCTGTTTTCCATCCTGTGAGAATCACTATGGGCTTGTGGGTTCCATGTCCACCTTTCATTCATTTCCCCTAGAAGGAAGAGCACAGGATGGGCTTCCTCCTCTTGGGGCTGAGGTGGATGTTGGTAACTAGGTAAAGAACTCATAACTGAGGAGATCTGCGAAGGTATCTGAATGGAAGAGCAAGATCACAGTTAAACAACAAGGCATAAGGCACACCGCCCCCCAATAATATATATTATAAGATGTCTGCGTATCTGAAATTTCATTCATCCTATGAATGGAGAACTTATTCTCCATTATTCACAGCAGACAGAAGTAGTGGATATTCATTACTATAATCCTAAAGTGCCTTTGGACTCATCAATGAAAAATTAAATGAAGTTTAATGGTTTTAGAAAGAAGTGCGTGTCAGTGTGATCTTACTGAAGAGCTGGCCCTCCACTGACTGCCATGAAAGTCAGCTTTATGGAACAGCTTTTCAAACACAGCAAGGAGGTTTTGCCAAGTTAGCATTCGTTGGCAATAGAAAGCCACAGTGGTAGCAGGAACAGGAGGTGGAGGTTAGATGTGTAGACTGGACCGAGCTATGTGATAAAGTCACCCCCAGGTGCCAGAGCATCGGAGCAGGGACAGAAGAAGGGAGCAGAGGAGATTCAGAGATGTCAGTGGAAGGACACTGGGCAGGGATGGTGTTCAAGTCCTGCCTCCGAATTGACAGACTGTGATGTCACTGGAACAAGTCATTTCAGTGCCCGAGGATGGAGCCGCCAGGCCAGAGGGAGGCCCTGCTTGTCCCCGAGTGTCCCCTGCTGTGAGGTGTGGGGTAACTGTGAAGGATTCTCCAGCTCGGCCCTTAGTCATGTGTCTTCCCTGCTTTCCTTTCCACAGAGACCCTGAGCATCATTCTGGTGGGCAGGAGCGGGACAGGGAAGAGTGCCTCTGGGAACACCATCCTCAGGAGGCCTGAGTTCCTCTCTCAACTCCGAGCCCAGCCGGTCACCACGACGTGCCAGGGTAGCAGGAGGACCTGGGGAGGACAGGAGGTGGTGGTGGTGGACACGCCCCCCCTCCACCTGACGCCGGGGACCAAGGAGACTCCCTCCCAGCTGGAGGAGCAGGTCAAATGCTGTTGGTCCTGCTGTGAGGATGGGAACAAGGTCCTGGTTCTGGTGTTCCAGCTGGGACGCTTCACGCAGGAAGACGAGAAGGCCGCGGCGGAGCTGGAGACCATCTTTGGAGAGGATGTCATGAAATACACGATCGTGCTCTTCACCCGGAAGGAGGACCTAGGGGGAGAGACGCTGCACAGCTACCTCAGGAGCGCCGATAACAGAGTTCTGAAGAAGATCATCGAAAAGTGTGGGAGGAGGGTTTGTGCTTTTAATAACAAAGAAACAGGCCGAGCTGGGGAAGCCCAGGTGCAAACTCTCCTGACCAGGGCCAATGAGCTGGTCAGGGGTCACGGGGGCCATGGCTACCCCCGCTCCTGGGAGAGTGTCAGCAAAGCAATTAGGGGCGCCCAGGAAAGGCAGAAGCATAAAAAACTACTCAGGAATTTTAAAAGTATGTTACCATAGGTAGCTGAATGCCTGGGTGCACTCTCTCTCTGTCCTCTCTCTTTCTCTGTGTGTACACACACATACATGTGTACATATGTGTGTGTATCTTTGTGTGTATGTATGTATGTATATATCAGGCACTTTTTAAAAGGAAAGCTGCAGGCAGGAATGAATGAAGGTGAGTAGCCAGGCAAGAAGAGAGGAGAAAGAAGCATCCTATTTATTTTATTTTAGTTGTACATCTTTGTGGCTCCCTCCGGGCCCTGGACATGAACCCAGGTCCTTGGGTCCTTGGGATGGATGAGGACTGCGCTCAGCCGGAGGCAGCAGACCTAACCATTACTCCGCCAGGGCATGCCAGGGTCTCTCCAAGTTACACAGACATAAGCAGGCAGCATGGTTGGTGTGGAAGGAGGAGCTCTGAGGGCTTGAGAAGAAAATGCAGCTCACCATGTGATACTTCAGCTCTTTGTAGGTAAAGAAGCTGTCAGCCTGGGGTAGCTAATAGGGGATCAGAGAGGAGAACAAAGAAATAGGGCCAGGACATCCGGAAAAAGGTTTCAGAGATTAGGTTGATATTCAGGGTCAAGATGAAATCACAAGAATCATGCCACCGGTGTAGGTAGACTGGGTCAGGACAGAGACTAACGGTGAGCACCATGACCTGTCCCCATTGATATTTCCTACTCTGTATGACTCAGCATACTTTCTGGAAAATGTGTAAAACTGTTAAGTGAGTGAAATAATAAAGACGACTCATATTCTGAATTTACCTTCTCTTGATCACGGCTTTTCTCGCTTGTGGGAAGAGCATGCCTCCCTGGAGAGGCAAGGGAAGTGTTTAATAGATATCTTGACTTGAAGTTTTTGTCTCTTTGGTGTCTGGGGCCCTTTTGACTGGAGGGAGCCACATTGCTAGGCCTCCATCAGTTCAGGAATCTTCTCCCCTGGGCGTCTGGTTGCTACAAGTACAAAGAGATGTAACCCGTATTAGACCCAGGGGCATGGGAGAAATAAGATCTAGAAAGCATTCTGTGCCGCTTTCCAGAACGTCTCTTCTGTTGAAGGCAGCATCCCCTCCAGTGACCATCATGGTGGAGCAGGTGACATTGGAGCCAAGCAATGTGGCGTCCACTCCCAGGTGGATGTAAGCGACCTCACCATTAGGACCACGGGGTCAGTGCCTCTGAGCAGCACCCACCAAGGGAGAGTTGAGAGGGCAGGAGGTTTGTGGGTGGGGAGAAAAGCTGCTCAAGACCAAAGGCTCAGGAAGCCTGCTGACGCCCTGTCAGTTCTGACATGTGCAGTAGGAAGGCGCTGACCCGGGTCCGCATCGCCTCAATCTGACAAAGCCCATACCACCCAATGGGGTGCCCTGGGGTGAAGACTGCGTCGGGAAGGCCACTCTGCTGGCTGTCTCTGGGCTGGGACCTGCCGCAGAGGAGCCACGCTTTGACTTGAAAGCAGAGGTGGGTCCTGAAAATGCTGCAGCGGGAGTCTGTGAGTCAGTTGTGTCTCTTAGAGCACAATGGAAGAGAGAGGAGGAAGAAACATTCATTTTACTAATTGTTCATCTTGCTTGATAGCCCGGCCCTGGGTCTCGAACCCCATTCCTTGGTATGTATGTGGACTACGCCGGGGAAGACTTATCCACGAGGCCACCAGGGCTTGCCTTTTACTTTAATTTTTTAAAGTACCATAGATTTTAAATGATACCTCCAGAAATCATTCCTTCTGTAGCTGGGAGTCTCCATTACCCGCCCCGACAACCGCCATTCTACTCTGAGGCAGACTCAGCTCCCACCTGCCAGTCAGACCGCAGAGAATTTATTTCGTGTCTGTCTGATTCATTGTGAATAGCGTAATGTCCTCAGATCCAACCGCGTTGTGGCAATTGGTAGGATTCCCTCCTTTGTGTGGCTTTATCATATGTGTTTTTGTAGATAACAGAGTCGTTTCTAGAAGCACATATTTTTTATTTTATAAATTTTGTAGTTTTATGATTTTATAATTTATGTTTGTTATTTTATAAATTATATATATTACATAAATGTGATTTTATAAATATGTCTCCTTTATCCATCCATCCAGTCATTCACTGTCAGACAGCTGAGTTCTTTCCATGTATTGATTATTGTGAATGATATTACAGTGAAAATGGGGACCCCTGATGATCCTGATTTCATTCCTTTTGGCTTTATATCCGCTAGTGGAAAGGCTATATCACATCATAGTTCTCTGTTTAAGTTTTTGAGAAACATCCATGCTGCTTTCCAGAGTGTCTGTCTGAATTTACACACCCATCACCGCACAGAGATTCCCTGAGGCCCCTTCTTCCCAGCACTGGTCCTGCTGTGTCTTTGATGACTGCCATTCTAACAGCGAGAGACCAGTGTGGTTCTGATTTGTATTTCCCTGGTGATTAGTGATCTTGAGCATCTTTTCATGTGTCTATTGACTATATTCAGTCCTTTGCTTCTGTTTCTGTCATATCATTGTTATCATTTTGCTATTAAGCTGACTGGATTCTTTATATATTTTGAATATTTACCCCTTATCAGAGATATCATCTTCAGACATTTTCTCCCATTTATTTCATAGGTTGCCATTCCCTTTGTGATTTTTATTTTGCTCTGCAGAAGCTTTTTCCTTTGAACTTACTCACTTGTTTATTTTTGTTTTTGTTGCCTGAGCTTTTGATGTCATGTTCCCGCCCCCACCAAAAAAAGTCATTGCCAAGACCAATATCAGTGACTGGTCCCTGTGTTTTCTTCTGCCAGTTTTACAGTTTCAGGGCTTACATCGAAAGTTTCTATTCTTTTTGTGTTCATCTCTGAATAATAGAAGGCACAAGTCCAGTGTCACTCTCTTGCATGTGAATATCCAGCTTTTCCAACTCTGCGTGTTGGAGAGATGGCCCTTTCCCCTGAGGATTCCCAGCATCCTCGTCAAGGATTCATTGACCAAGTTTCCTTCTTGGAGGGAGGCTTTCCGAGTCAGGCACCTTCCTGACCCCAGGGCACCTTCCTGACCCCAGGGGGAATGCCCCATCAGAAGCCCCTCTATCCAGGTTTGGGGTCTGCTCTTAGAGTTCCACTGGGCCTCTCTTCTTGAGAGGCCACTAACTGAGAGGAAGATTTCTAGGATGAGCTGCAGCTCTGGAACCTCTGCATTCAGTCTCAGTGCCCTACCCCTTCAAGCTTTTGTTTCTGTTGGGGTCTGAGCTCGCTCACCTGTTGTGTGACCTCAGTCCTCCCTCCCGAGGAATCTAAGACTGGCACCATCCTCTTCTCAGTCTGGGGCTGCTGCACTTGTCCATTCTGTGACAGCAGGCCAAGGGGGCCTCAGAAGCAGCCAGGTGGAGCCCCACGTTTTCCTGTCTGAACCATGTGTAAGAGCAGGTCAGGGTCACTCATCCCCCCGAGGGGAGTCTTGATTGTCTGCTGGTTTCCGGGCACAGGGGCTCCGAGCGCCCAGGTGGTTTGATGGCCTCCCGGAGAGCCCAGCAATGACGCGGGAGGGGACAAGGGGCCTTGCAGTTTCTGTCTTGGTAAGTGCTAAGCTAAATTTAAGCTAAATTCACCAGAAAAAGTCGTATTCCCTTCTCAGCGCAAAAAGGGAAAGGAGCTCCTTCCAGTGGGAAACTGGGCATGATAGGTGTGCCTTCTCTTGCTACATTTCCATCTTGGTTCTCGAGTCCAGCTCTTCCTCTCAGAGATCCCGATCTACCCTGCCTGCTGCGCCCTGTCCTCACTGCTGGGCTAGCAGTCAGAGCTGACCTGGCCCTCTGCCAGGTGGTCACCTATGCTTACCCTGCCTGTGACAGCCGGTGTGACAGCATTGGTGTGATATCATGATGTTCAACCCGGTTTTGCCCATGAGGGACACTGGCAATATCTGGGGGCAGTGTCACTTGTCACACTGCCGTGTCACTGGCAGAAGCCAGGGATGCAGTGAACCATGGTCCCATGCAGAGGACAGGCCCTCATCACAGCAAAGTGTCAGCGCACCCTGGTGGAGCAGCGGTTGGGTCAATCACCTCGGGAGGAGCACAGACCACACCCCCCTGGGTTCGAGTCCTGAGTCTGGGGGGAATCACCAGTGTGAATAACTAAATAAAAATAAATGCACTTCCTCTCTCTGCCTGCCTACCTGCCAACTAGCCTGCACTCCTGCCTGCACCTTTCCTGTAAAAATCCAAAACCAAGCCCGAGAGGTGTTGGAGTGCCCACAGCCAGCCTGGGTGTGGCCCTCGCTGGCTGCAGCAGCTGCTCTGGTGCACAGGATGTCCTCGTGGGCGGCGTCAAGTCTCCCTGTAACAACAGGACGCAGCTCCCTCCGGCAGCACTTCCTGTTGATGGCTTTCTGCGCACCCTGTCCTCACACTTTGGGGTGCTCGCTGGGGTGCTCTCTGGCAGGCTGGTGCAGGTTAGAGGACAGCCGTCAGGCTGGGGCCACAGTGTGGTGCCAGAAGAGGCCAGGAAGGATTCGTGGAATTTGTCTGCCCTCGGCTGCAGGAGCACTGAGGTCTGAATCAGGTCCCTGTGACACGAGTCAGGGAAGACCTGTGGTGCCCACGCACCTGCTCTGACAGCCGACCCCACCCCAGCGAGCTCCCGTTTTCTGGACGTGGATCTCAGGGAAAGATGGTTTGAGCCCTGGACATGTCTGTGGCCCCCCCTGTGGGTTTGCCACGCTCCCAGATGTGGCTTCTGCTCTGCCCGGCTCTGCCTCCCCGGCGTCTCTGACCACTGCGAGCCCTGGGTGGGCCCCCTCTATGCTCACCTGTCTTCAGTGGTCAGCACTGCCAGGTCTATGGCCCCTGCAGCGTCCACCAGACCCATCTGGTGTTGCTTCTGTGTCCGCCGGGTGTGATCTTCTGTGGGTGCCACGGTGGGCTCTCTGGCCATGCCTCCCTTCCTCCCAGGACCCCCCCTGGAGAACGTGTCGCCCCTCTGCTGGGCGGCCTGAACCTTGACATCTGCTCCATCAGGCAGCACCCCGTCGCGCGTGGGAGTGTCTTCTGTCTCCCCCGAGCCAGCGAGCGAGCGGCCACATTCCCCCATCTCCTCCTCAGGGTGGCCCCCGGGTTTCTGGTCCGGACTTGCAACTGTGACTCCAGATTGAACTGGTTTCAGCGTTTGTGTCTCTTCATGGTGGAGCCAGGTTGCAGGGCTTGAGAGCTGTAGGAGCTGAGGTCAGTGCGATATCTGAGTGAAGGCCTCCAGATCTGTCTGCCTCACACGGCGGGAGCACTGCCAGCGATGACCGAGGAGCAGCTCTGAATAGTGACCAAAGGTCTGCGGGGTCTGATTTGCAGACTCTCCACCTTCTACCGTTTTAAATGGACTGTTACTGAACAGAAGCAAGAACGTCTGGTGCTTGTACAGCGGGCGGGGGGAGCTACTCAGAAGGTTTGGACTTTGCTGTAGTCTCACTTGTTTACTTTTGCTGAGGATAGAGAGAGAAAAAAAGAATGAATTAAACAGACAGCATCGGAGACTGGAGGGTGCCGCCAATATATTGAAATCACACCAGGAAATCCCCGAGGGGGGCGGGGGAGAGAGAAAGAGGCCGAAAGAGTCTTCGAAGAGATGATGGGGCAAACTTCTGATATCTGACATTTGACAGCATTTTTAAGAAACTCAATGAACTTTACGATCAATTGAAAGAGACCCCCAACTAGACACACTATCTGGAGGCAACGAGAAAGAGAATCTTCAAAACAGAGGGAAAGAGGGGATGTATCATGTGTAAGAGATTCTCAACAAGATCGTTGCAAAGTGCTGATCGGTCCTTTTTAACAGCTGCATAGAATTCCATGGAGTATATACGAGCTGAAAAGGGAAAAGAGAAGTGCAGATGGTTTCACTCCCATGTGGAGTATAAAGAAGCAAACCAAACGAATAAATCTCGACAGATTCACAGATGCAGGACTGGGGCTCCCAGCCGGGTGGGAGGGGAGGGAAGGAAGGAGAAACGGGTGGTGGGGAAGGCACTGGACTCTGGTGGAGGGCGTGGTGTGAATACACACACACTGAGGTGTGATTTCAGTATCCCACAATGCACACAATGCGTGTAAACCAAGGAAATAATGAAGTTACTAAAAAAAGAAGATTAATGAATTTCTTAATAGAAGTCATAGAAAATAGTGACCCATTGGACAACACATTTAATGTGCTGAGAGAAAAAGACCAACAACCCAGATTTTTTATCCAGAAAAATTGCTCTTTAAAAATGAAAAATATTTACAATGTCTCCAGATAAAGAGGCACAGAAGGAATCCATTGCTTGCACATCTCCTACAAGAAAGATAAAGGGAGACCTTCAGGACAAAATGAAAGTGCACTATTTCAGCCTAGAATTCTGAAAGCCTAAAATGCTGTATTTTTGCTTTTTATTTAAAATCTGCTATCCATGCAGAATGATTCGTGTTCAAGTTTCTCTTTACCCTGGTTTTGGCGTTTTACTGGAGACCCTGCAGCCACAGGACTCAGCACACAGCCGTCCCTCTCCTGTGGCCTCTCTTTTCTTTGCCGCCCCTCCTTTGTGAAAATGTACGACGCTGTCGTTGGTGTATATGAGGTCCCTTCCCTCAGTGGATAATGGTGACATCTCTGTAAGTCATTAAGCTTTGGTTAAAAAACAAAAGAAAACCCAGGATGCCCAGGTAGAGTAGGGATTGGGTATGGTCCACACACATCTGAAGGACCTGGGTTCGCGTCCCGGAGCCAGCAGGAAGAACCAAGATGAACCACTAATCAACTAAATGGATGCTGCTTCCTCTTCCGGTCTCTTCCTGCCTGCCTGCTGGCCTTCATTCCCGCTGCCCCTTTCCTTAAAAACAAAACAAAACAAAACCCATCTATTCCCTCCCCAACTCCACATTATATTGAAAAGTAGGAAAGGTCAATTTAATAAACACTGAACGTTTTCCAGGTAGTCAGAATGTTGGATAAATTATAGCTGAACGTTACGTGTGGGCCCAGAACCAAGAACACATTTGTGTACTCATTTCTGGTACCCCTCTTGCTTTTGTTCAATATATGAAAGACCCCTTGATGAATCTTCTAGCTCCGGGAGAAGAGTGTCTGTTCCTGAATCTTCTCCAGCTGTCGGCCAGTCTCTGCCATCACTCCATCCTTGGGTGGTTTCAGTTTCCCCTCTGTGTTTTTATTTCCCCTTTTTGCTGAGGGGCTGGTGGTGTTGGCTGTGGTGCTGCTGGGTCCTCTGCTTCCCGGTGTGCAGTTCTAGGCTGTTTTGATGGTGGTTTTGTTTTTCTGGGTGGTTTCCATGCAGTTTGAGATGGGTGGCTAGTGGGTGACAGTCGGAATTCGGAGGACACTCAAGTTGTCTCCTCCCTGACGTCTGTGGGACTGTCAGGTTAGTCACCGAGTTCACTGAGAACACGACACCCAAGTGCTTTTGCAAAGAAGAGTGGCCATCTTTCTCTGTTGGACGGCACCTTATTCTGTGCCAGAAACCTGTCATTTAATGCAAAGCCTTGTGCCCCTTCCAAACACATGGCCTGGAAGCCCGTGTGGCAGTCACCCTGTGCTTTCCCCCAAGCAAATTAGGTGAGATGAGAGGCTCTGGTTTGGAAATAAGCTTGTGTGTGCACCACCCAACATGTCCGTTGTCTCCTGAGTTCCAAGCCCTGGTGTCCGAACAGAGCCCCCCGGAGGCTGGGGTGGACTGCGTTACTGGAGCTGGTTCCATAGGGACACGTGCAGTCCTGGAGCAAGCAGCAGCAAGTCCGGTGTTGCGTTGTCAGGAGCGTGGCTGGAAGGCCAGACCCACCACAGCTGAGGTCGATCTGGGCAAATCCTCTACAGTGTTCCCTTCATATGCGGCAGCACAGGGGAGCCCCGGTGGGAAGCTGCTGTTGTATCCACCTCTGGTCCAGCGCTTAGCATCTCACTAGTAGTTCTGGGACCCTCTAGCTGTGGACTTCCGGTGGCCTTAGACACTGTTAGCTAAAATCTTATGCCATCCATCAAAGTAAGGTAGAGACGTATTCTAATAGGAGAGGGCGCACCTTTGTTTTGAGGAATGTACTCCCCAATCACATGGCTGAGGTCCTGGGGAAAATACAAACACATTTTTTTCCCAATGAGTTTTGTAATGTGTCATTTAAAGTAGTTTTCATTTAGAACATTTCCTATGTTTATTATCTCTCAAGAATCTGCGGGCTTGCTCTGTGGTGTCAGTTGGGGTGCAGTGGTCTAGGGTGGCTGACAAGATGCCTCTCCTCCCCGCTGGTGCCCACACCTGGCCCCGCAGGGAGCTGGGCTCGGCTGCAGCCTGGAGCCCACGTGGGCCTCCTAGTCAGTCAGAGCTTTGCACAGCGTGGTGGCGGGCTGCTGAGAGGCATTGCTCAAAGAGCCTTTTTCCAAGAGTCTCCTAGACTTTTTTCAAAGAGAAACTTTTGCTTCTTGATTTCTAAAGGAGAGGCTATTTCAGGGCCACTCCCTGGAAAGAGAGGGGTGTTTGCGGCTGCTTGGGAAGAAGTTGGGGGCAAAGCTAACTTTCACTATTGGCAGATATCAGCCTCAAGCCAGGACAGAAGCCCACCCGCTGGGTGGGCCCTGGGTCTCCCTGTGCCCACGGGTAGCCTGAGTCTGTGCAGTCGGTAAGGCAGAGGAGGGCGCTCCTGACAACAGCTTCTCTCCGAGTTCGCTCTTCTCAGTTGAGTCGGTGTGGTGTTAGCTGAGAGCTGCACTTTGCAGGGAAGGGCGGGCGGCTTCTGTTCCAGGAGCAGGTCTGGGAAATCGCAGTCGGCCTGGCCTTCCTACAGCATTGCCTCATTCCAGCTGACGGGGTCTGCTGCTTGAGATGGAAAGGGGATGGCTGGCCCAGCGGACGCCACTCTGTGTGTGTCTGTTGTTACTCGCGATGTGGAGGCCAAGAAGGGACACACCGGTGCTCTGTAGGGAAAGAGTATGACCTGGAAAGCAATATCTGGAATTGCAGCTCAGGAATCAGCATACGTTTTACCATTTTCAGCACATGAAATGGCTGAAGTCAGTCAGAGCACTGCCCATGGGGAGACAAGAGAGACTTAGTTACAAGGGAAATTCAAAGAGAAAAAATAACATTAGATTTTAATATTTTAAATCTATTTTGCCATTATTTTACAAGCCCAACAGTATTACAAGCCAGGGTTTGGCTTAAATAGATGAAGGGTCAGGTTTGGTGGACGAAGAACACCAAGAATTTGTAAAAATATTTCAATCACATTGATCTTAATAAAACGGAACAGATGTCACATGTTTACATTGTTTTTCCTCTTTAAAAAATGAATGAATCCAGCTACCAACTCCTTAATTCTTTCTAGTAGCGAAATCTTTTTAAGTATTTCTTGGACTTTTGGTGTTGGTTTTAAGCTGAAGGCATTTCTAAAAGCCCACTTACCCCTGCTATATGGGTTCTTACAGGGTGTAGATATTAGAAATCTGATTAGCAAAGACTTTTCTTCATTTCCATAGGTTGCCTTTACATTTTGTTGATTTTTTCTTTTGTGTGCAGAAGCTTTTAAATTTGATGTAGTCCCACTTATTTATTTCTGCTTCGATTGCTTGAGATTTTGGTGTCATATCAAAAAAATTTATCAGATTATGTCAAGGAGATTTCCTGTATGTTTTCTTCTGGGAGATTTACAGTTTCTGGTTTTATGATTAAGCGATTAATCCACTTTGATTTAGTTTTGATAGGGACCCAACTTTACTGTGATTCTTCAGTTTTATCAGCACCATTTATTGAAGGGATCATCCTTTCTCCACTGAGTATTCTTGGCTCCCTGTTCAAATTTTTAGTTGAATATGTATACAAAGGTTTAGTTTGGGATTCTTGATACTGTTCCATTGGTCTATGTGTCTATTTTGATCCCAGCACCATACGGTTTTGATTCATATTGTTTGCAATGTGATTTGAAATCATGAAGTGTGGCAGCTTTATTCTTCTTTCTCAGGATTGCTTTGGCTTTTGAGGTGTTTTGCTGTCTTGAGGGATTTTTGCCAAGTGCCAATGAAATTTTCATAGGGATTGCATTGAATCCAGAGATGGCTTTGGGTAACGTGGACCTTCTAGCAATGTCAATGATTTTGACCCCTGAGCAAGGGGCATCTCTCCATTTACTTGTGCTTTTTTAATTACTTTCATCTAAGTCATATTTTTCAGTGCACGGATCTCTCACCTCCTTGGTTAAAATTATTCCTAATTATTTTATTTTTTTCAATGCTATTGTAAGTAGGAATGTTGTCTTTACTTCTTTTGAAGGTATTTTGTTCTTTGTGTAGAAAAAAAATCGATTTTTGTATGTTGAGTGTGTATCCTGCACCCTTACTGAATTTGTTGAAGAGTTCTAACTAATCACCATGGAGTCCTTGGTACTGTCTGTGTTTGATAGCCCATCGTCTACAAACAGAATATTTTACTTCTGCCTTTGTGATTTAGATGCATATGTTTCTGGCTTAATTGCTATGGCTAGGACGTACAATGTTACCTTGAATAGGGAGTTATGTGATGGGTACCCTTGTCTTGTACCTTATTAACAGGAAAAGATTTCAGCCTTTCACAATTGCATGTAATGTTACCTGTAGGCATGTTGAATATGGCCTATTATGTAGGGTCAATTCCTTTTATTCTCACTTTGTGGAGGGCTTTTGTTCATCATGAAAGAATGTTGTACTGCTTTTCTAATGTTGTCTATGCATCTACTGAGATGATTATATTCATTTTATCCTTCATTCTTTAATGTGATGCATCGCATTTATGATTTGCATTTATTGAACCATCCTTGCATCTCAGGGATGAAGACCCCTTCATCATGGTGCATGACCTTTTTAATATACTATTGAAATTGGTTTCCAATAGTTTGTTGAGAATTCTTGAATCTATATTTGATAGAAATGTTGACCTGTAGTTTTCTTTTTTCTGTGCTCTTATTTGGTTTTGTTATCCGTGTTATTCTGGTTTGCTTTTTTAAAGGTGCTGGTAAGAATGAAGGAGAACAAAATCAGGGAGATAGGAAGAGAGGAGGAAGAAACACTTCATCATTTATTTTATTTAGCTGTTCATCTTGGTTGTTTTCCCTGAACTAGGAATTTGTGTGGACCACGCCACAGTGAACGAATCCACTAGGCCACCAGGGTGTTCTGGATTTTTTTTTTTTAAAGACAGGAATGCAGGCAGGAATGAAATCAGGCAGGCAGGAAGGAAGAGAGAAGAGCAAGAAGCATATTTTTATTCATTTGTTTCATTTTCAGTTTTTCACCCTGGGCCCAGGTCATGAACCCAGGTTCTTGACTTTACATGGTCCCTATGCCAGCGTCTCAGTGGCGTGAGTCATCAGGTCATGCCCCCGTTCTGGCTTTATAGAATGAATTTGGAAGTGCTCCATCCTCTTCAAGTTTTTAGAAGAGTTTGAGAAGGATTAGTATTAATTCTTCTTTAAACGTTTCGTGGAACTCAACAGAAAAGCCCTCTGATCCTGGGCTTTTTTCTGTGTTGGGAGGTTTTTGATTATTTAGTCAAGTCCTTGACTTGTGATTGGTCCTTCAGATTTTCTATATCTTTATGATTCAGGCTTGGTAGGTGGTATGTTACTTCTCGTTTATTCACTTGTTGGCATGTAATTGTTCATAGTAGTCTCTTAGGATCTTTTTTTCTTTCTTCTCTCTTTCTTTCTTTCCCTTTCTTTTAAAGGAGAGGTGTAGGCAAGAATGAAGGCAAGCAGAGGTAGGCAGGAAGAGAGATGAGGAAGGAGCATATTTTACAACTTTATTTAACTGTTCATCTTGATTCTTCCCATTGGCCCCAGGATGCAAACTCAGGACTTTGGAAGGTCTGTGGACTCTGTCAAACCTCTACTCCACCAGGGCATATTGACACTTTGCATTTCTATGGTATCAGTTGGAATGTTTCATCTTTCATTTCTGATTTTATTTATTTGAATTTTCTCTTTTTAAAAGTAAATTTAGCTAAAGGTTTGCCAATTTTGTTTATCTTTTAATAAAACCAGCTCACAATCATATTGATCATCATATTAAATGTAAATTGTTTAAACGCTCCATTTATAAGAGAGGTTGTTGACTGGATAAAAAATCAAGACTTCAGAGTATGCTGTCTAGAAGAAAGTCCCCTTTATATGCAAAGACACAGATAGGTAAAGGGGAAGAACGAAAATAGACAGACCAGGCATAGATTAAGCCTATGAAATGTGTAGTGACATTAACATCAAAGAGTCAGTTTCAGAACAATGGCTCTCCACCAGGGATAAAGAGGCTCCCACGAAGATAAACAGGTTAAATAGATCAATTAATCAACAAGACACAGTAGCACTGATTATATATGCCACAAAGCTGCAAAAAAAAAAAAAAAAAAAAAAACCAGCTTCAAAATTAAGAAGTAAAACTGACATAAATGTATGGAGAAATAGACAAACCCACAGTTACAGTTGGGGATTTCAACACTTT
This sequence comes from Solenodon paradoxus, assembly GCA_004363575.1. Taxonomy (NCBI): domain Eukaryota; kingdom Metazoa; phylum Chordata; class Mammalia; order Eulipotyphla; family Solenodontidae; genus Solenodon; species Solenodon paradoxus. Next base: position 2,905 of record RJWH01007570.1, on the reverse strand, counting down.
CTCAATATTGTGTGTGATTTCCATTTTCCCCTTTGAGATTGAGTGCAGGAAAGCAAAACTGTGTTTCCTAATTCATATTCCTTCTCCTCAAATTCTGACTGAGGTTTCGTTTCCACATTTCCCACAACCTCAGCTGAGTTCTGGGCTGGGTTTGAATGGGCACTGGGGTCCAGAATGAGGAAGAACTGTGGCCTAGGGTTATGGCTCCAGACCCTGCACAGAGGCAGCCTTGTGCTATGCCATCAAAGCTCCCTGGGCCTCAGTTTCCTCCTTTGTCAGAAGACGGCAACAGCCCTTGTTCTGTCTGAAAATGAAGCAGAGGCCCCAGTCACAGTGTGAGCAGGTGGAGGACAGTGTTGGTGATGCCTCAGGGATGTGACCATAGTGTCCTACTGCTCTGTGACGGGGAGTCTCAGTATAGCCTGGAGATGTCTACGCCTGACCAGGCACTGATCTCAGAATTTTGACCTCAAGGCTAAAATGCTGTTTGCAGCCGACCGTGCCCATGGGGTTAGCTACGTCATAGCAGGTACGCTGGCCAGGGTGAGTCGAGACTGAATGTGTCCATTCTAGAGCAAAAGTCATCTGTACTGAAGGTGAAAAAGGAGTGGGTGAGTGGCGGAGCCAGGAGAAGACATGTAGTCAGGACAACAGCATCCTCTTCTCTCTCCAACCACAAAGGAGATTGGCTTCAGCCAGAGGTCGGAAAAAAGGGGCAATGCCCTTTCCCCTTCCATCCGTGTTTGCCAAGCCCAGAAAAGCCCATATGCAGACTTAGAATTTAACATGGGGGCCATCAAGAAGGCCTTCTCTCAGATTCTGGTGACAGTGTAGGGACTTATGATGCCGCTGAGGACAGGCGACAGGTGTGTCCTCATCTGAGCACTCAGCACAACTGCTGGGCAGGCACTGGAGATGAGTCCCAAGTTGCACTTTCATGGTCTGATTCCTTCATGCCCATCTTCTAGAAGAATGTTCTTTCTGGTTTCCATTGCAATTCCGGGTTCAATCTCTGCAGGCCATCTAGACCAGGTTCCCGAGACAGTGCCCTCACCCCCCAGTTTCTGCCTGTGTCCACTGTCCTCACAAACTCACCAACCCAGCCAGACCTTCTGTTAATACACCTGTTTCCCCAGCTACACTTCCAGAGCACACACCAATCATCCTTCTACAAACCAAGCTTTGCTGGGGCTCCTTCTGAAGCCATTTTATTGGAGGAGGACTGCACCGTGACATCAGGCAGGCTTTAGGCATGCATCAGCAAACACCTGCATCAGTACATGTGCACTCAGCTCCCCAACAGTCCAATTCTCTCCCTCGTGCAACTGACCCCTTTCACCAGGGACACCCCTTTCTCGGCAGAGTGACAACGACAAGAGTTCTCATCTGCTCACTGCAAGAGAATATTAAAAAATGAGAAAGACCCAAACCAGATACCTTATCAGGGTTCCTACCGGGTCTGTGCACAGCCCCGTATACCAACAGCCTTTGTCGCTTTGACGCAAGGCTTCAGGGCCGCTCTCTGCAATGTGTGAGCTGTCACAGACTCTGTCTCCCCTTTCTATGTCCCTTTAGTGACCAAAATTATGAGCAAATGAAAATCTCTGGCTGTGAAGACCACAGGCAAAAGGTGGTGCAGGGAAAGACCCGTGATAACAAAGACGGCCAGAGATGAACTACAGTCCATGTGACGGTGAGGGCGTTGGGGACAAAACAAGAGAGGGTGGAGGAAGGGAGGGACAGCACAGGCTAACCTGGCTTGTTTTACCGGGACCAGAGAGCTAACTGTCTAGACAAGCATAGGACAGAACAGTGTGACGCTATCACCATTATCTCACTCCTTCCCAGCCCCAAAGACCTGTTCGCTCTTCTTTTTGGAGATTGACATAAGATATAAACATTTACCAAAACTTTATTTATCCCTAAGTGGAAAAGTGTATCCATATTCTGTGTGTGCCAGTGAGAAAAGTCCTCTTTGGAAAAAGACTTCCAATGCTCCCAAGGGAACCAAGGCTCCAGGTTCTGTTCTTCTTGGACTTCTAGAATCTTCTGCAGCCCAACCCATTAGGTGAGTGAATAGGGGTGAACAGGGAGACGCCTTCTAACACAGATGACTCTGCTACCCCAGTGCGCCCTGTCTCAGGACGGCCTGCTGGCGTGTGTGCTGTGTGTGACTGCCCCGGTGTGTGGCCATTGCAGGAATGTTAGGGAGCACTGCACTGTCTCTGGTCAATGGGCATTTATAAGGCAGACGAAGAAACATCTAGAAATACTGATTTCCATTAACATGTGCTTCTTCCGGCACTTATTTGAGTCACACTCAGTTTCAATCAGCGAGGAAGCACTGAGGCCCTGCTGTGTTCGCTCCCATCCTTAGTCTTGTGGGGAGTCCAGAGGAATATGTGGAAAATGCTTCACATTTGCTTTCAAGAGCAAAGACAGTTTAGTGACCGTCAGTGGGAAACAGGCAGCCCTGGTGTTTTGGCTTCAGCAGGGGCAGAGCTCAGGGAGGGGCAGACCATGGGGGCTGGATGGGACAGGGCAGGAGGTGGTTGGTGAGGTAGGAAAGGAAAACCTACCCCCAGCAGACTCATATCAGGACCTAAGGTGATTATAGTGACAGGGCAGTCCTTTTTACAGTCTCACTCGAATGACCTCAGACAAAGCCTCGGGCCAGTGTCTGGACAGCAGCAGGTACAGCACGATGGCGCCCCCCAGCAGGGCGGCCAGACCCAGCATCCGCCAGGCCCGGGTCGCCCCGCTCCAAGGCCACAGCCAGGCAGCCGGCCAGCGTCCCCTCCGCCCGCGCATGCGGGCGGCCACGCTCTCCGCCACCCTGCGCAGCCTGTCCTCCGGGCCCTGGCGACCCAGGGCCTGCACCAGGCAGTACACGTCGTTGGAGTAG
>RJWH01007569.1:0-38820 GCA_004363575.1 Solenodon paradoxus | reverse complement strand
GTTTCTCAATCCTTTGCAGCCCCTTCCTTCAGCCCTGACCTTAGGAGTGGAGCCCGACAGCAGGAGGAGCAGCGGGAGGAGGAACAGCTCAGAAGGTAACTGAGGCACAGCCGCCAGCAGTTCTCAGGTTCTGGGCAGAGGCAGAGCCAGACGCGAGTGCTGGTGCAGGCAGACACAGGTAGGAGCAGTGCTGCAGACCTGGCTTCCCATGGGTGTGGGAGCCTTGGGTTTCCCGTGGAGGGTGAAAAGAAGCTGGTGTTTGACGGAAAGGAGTTTGGAATCTGGCCTTGAAAGGATGTTCATGTTGGAACGGAGGGAAATTCAGTTGCTTTCAAGCAGGTGCGCTCAGTGCAGCTCTGCGTGGTGACGACAAGGCCCCTGCTCTCTGCGTGTAAAGTGCAGATACGCGCAGAGCACGAGCATGCCGCGGTGCGGCTGAGGCCTTCAAGTGATGCGACAGGTGATTAAGAAAAAATGCAATGTCAGTCTCTTTAGGGGAGCAAAGATGAAAAAGAGGGTTGACACACACCTGGCTGGAATGCTTACATTTTGGGAGAGATATTGGATGGAAGTACTCTCTTACGTAGCAGAGATTTCCTGAGTTGACGTCCATGGTCAAAGACACATGCACATTAGATGAGAGAAAAACACGCATCCAGTCTTGTCCCAGGACGAGGGTTGCTGTGGCTTCCACCATGACTCTCATTTTCTTGGATTTATATAAGGTCACCATACCGTTCAGTCTGATTGGGATTGTCCTGGGGTAGCAATGTTGATCCGCCATCCACACCAGCCTGAATACACACCCCACATACCTGCCTGAAGACACCCCCACACCTGCTTGAACACACACCCCGAACCAACATGAACCCCCAATCCCGCCACACCTGCTAATACTCCAAGGGGTCCCGGTGTCAGTACTAACACTTACGCTAAGTCTACATAAAGGCCACATACTTATTTACTGTGCCCATCATGGCGGCCTCACATGGCTGACTCCTCCCTGTCCCCATATCCTTTGTCACTAGCTGAAGGTGTTTAAGGTAGTAACTCACGCCATCTGGTGAGTTACTCAACCTTACTAGTCTCATGTAGACAGAAGGTCTAGGTGATAGCATCAAGCTTTTTTCTTTGCCAATATGTCTGGTGCTTCTTTGTAGATTTGCAATAATTTCAAAGTTGAAATGGGAGCAATACTCTCTTGCTGTATTACCCCAAAATATCTGTCATTCTACATTGACTGCTCAAAGGTGTCCAAAAAGTACTTGACTAGCACAGCCTCGGGGGTTAGTCCTCAGTGTTGTGGGCACCTTAATCCTTTTTTTATAGAAAAGTGCAGTCCGTGACCCCCACCGCCTCCCCCCACTGCCCCGCCCAGGCGTCGTGAGCTACAGGGGGGCACAGACAGCAGGGAAAGAGACCAGATTCCAGAGGATAACACAGGTTCCCGCTTGTAAAACAAAGCAACAACTTTTAATAGCATCACTGATGAGGGAAGCAGTGATTCTGAGGAGAGGAGAGCAGACTAGATCCCACAGCTGAGCCTCTGCGGGTCAAAGCCATTGCTGAATTAGTCATGAAGTTGTCCCAAAGCATAGCTGTCCCCAGAGAGTGAGGTGCCCTGTGAAGAGAGTGACATCTAATGGATAACTCCAGTCTGAAAAAAGTGGAATAATTTAATATATATATATACGAATATATGCACACATACGTGTGTGAGTGTGTGTTGTGGGAGCAGGAGACCCAGAGTTGGAATCTGAAATGACTTCCTGCCATTCTGACTCAGTTTGAGAGGTCTGACTGACATTGATCTTAGAGGTGATTCACTCTGAGGCAACTTTGTCATTTCTCTGAGCATGAGACATCAGTCACTCAGCCTTTCTGCCGATGGGTTGTCAAAGATAATACTTAGCCTAATTTTAAACCTCAAAGTTCCATAGATCATACACAAAGTTTAAAAATAAAATCCCCATCCAGTGAAAACAGTCAGAGCTGGGCTGCTCTAGGTATGTCATTTTATATTTTTGCACGCACACACACAGTTAACTGTCCTTTAGAAAGCTCACCTCCTGAAATCAAAGAGGCACACCCCCCTGAGGCACACCCCACTAAAGCACAGAAGATTGGTCTATATTTTTCTGAAAACTAGAAATCAAGCCTCCATTTCACAGGCAAGTTTAAGAGATTGACTGTCATTCAGATCAAGCAGAAGGCAGACAACTAGAAACCTAAACTTTTGATTGGTTTGGGGTCAGCACCTGGTGCGCTCTGGTGTGTGCCAAAAACTGTCACCCAAATTGAAACTAACATATATATTATATATGTATATATATACATGTGCATGTACAGATGTATTTGTATGTATATATGCATATGTATATATATATATATATATATAACAGTTGAAGAAATGTTCAAATGACAGCATGTTTCTGCAGCAGATAGTCTGAAAAATGGACTGTGTCTCTTTTATCTGAATATTGTGGGCACATAACATAGATCTCTTACTTATGTTCATTGCATTAAGTAATTAAACAGATAAACGATAAGTAGTAGGATACCAATGAGGAGGCAGATCTTACTGGAGAAGCACTAGGGGCATGGGATCTAACTCCCTGGATGTGCCTCTCACCCCTGACCTTGCTGGCATACACTGACCCACCAGTTTAATTCTATACAACAAGAATGGGTAGTAGGAGCCTTGCTTTCTGTCATCATTATTACATTCCAGTTCAGAGGTGAGCCTGGAACCTATGTGTAAGGCCATGACGCTGGACTCTAAGTAGCCCAACAGAGGAGCCAAGGCTCATTTTTAATGATTAACAAAAGAAGACATTGCTTTGATTTAGAGAAGAAGGAGAGGTAGAGTTAGCTATGACCGGCTCTAACTTGTAAAGTGGTATTTGATACAAACTCAAAATAGATATTTTTGAGAGGTAAAGTCCTACCTCATTTATTTGCTCCCTGGGATTTATTATTGCTTGAGGGTTTTTTTTTTACCTCTTAATTTCTAGTCTGGAGATTTCTATATCTTTCTTATAGGATTTGCTAGGCATTTATGTAAAGAATCTTCTGTCTAGCATGTGTAGATGATTGAAAATGGAAGGATTTTGGTTGACTCTCCCATGCTGCCTGGGGCAGATGTATTTTCCAAAATGGCCATCTCAAATTTTTCTACCCTGCCTGATCTTAAAATGTGATTTTGCTGCTCCTCATGTCAAAAGATGCAGTCTGTGCTCCTGGACCCTGAATCTGGGCTCGTCTGTGATTATGGCAGAAGTCATATCATATCACGTGAGGTCATACATTCTATAGGCACCCTCCCACTTGGAACCTAGCCACCATGCTGTGGGGAAACCTAACTCCTCATGTTGACACAGAGAAAGGCCACACCCCTCAGTCCTTCAGCTGACAAACTAATTTTCCAGGGATATGCATTTCATGTCGAACCTGGATCCTCAAAGCTCTTGGTTGAATTATGTCCACTGACAATGTTTAGAACAGAGATAAACTACCCCAGACAAGGGATGACACATTTCAGGTTTTTAAGCAAAAGAAACATTACAATGAAGTCTAAATGCTTTAGGGTGGTTTGATATATGGCAGTAGATAATCTGTCAACTGAGTGTTTTGTACCCCCAGGGGCTCCAGTTTTTACTAAGATGAAGCAAAGAGGTGAAGAATAGATGCATTTCCTCCTCATGAACTAGCCTTGGAGATGCCTTCTAGATTTGGAAGTTAAAACGTGTACCACATCTATGGCGGCAGAGGACATTATTCTTTCTACATTTCTTTTCTCCCATGTCTTCCCATGAATATTTCAGAAAGAAGACCTCCACTTATGCGGAGGTCAGCAGGTAGACACTATGTGCAATCAGATGTCACTATGGAGCACTGACAAGAGGCGGCTTGGGGAGAGGCTGTGAACACATAACCCAGTCCTGGGTTTCCTGGATTCAACACTTGTGGTGTCACCTTGAGCACATGGCCTAACCCCCTTTCCTTTCCAACAAGTGCACCTCCTTCAAAGAAGTATCAGAAGCATCAAATGTGTGAATGTGACAGTGCCCTAGGAAAGGGGGTATGTGTTTGATAAACAATGGCGGCAGGTGTGACGCTTCATTGCACTAGTTGGAGGAAGGATCCTCTCGTAGGGTTTGGGAACTGTTGATATCATTAGCACAAACTCTTCCTTTACTGCTTCCAACAGTGGATAAGAGCTCTAAACTCTCAGGTCAGAAAAGAAAAGGAGAAAGGGAAAGGACTTGGAAATATTGGAGGAGAACCATGGTGAGAAAAGAAGGGTATGGTCGTGACTGTCACGCAACAAGAGACATCAGATGATAAAATCCGGTACTGATATCCTTGTGCGAAAAGATACACCAGGGTGCAGAATTTAAAATCAACATTTTCCACTCACTGATTCTGAGTTTCAAGAAAGGAGGTACCTGCTCACCTTTCTGAGACTGGGAGCATCTCCCTCTAGGTTCCAAAGCCATCACAATCGCATGGCTTCTTTTACACTCAAATTTACTGCACATTTCTTCCATTCCCTGAATCATTCCAAACACTCTTTATGATCTTCAGGGGAAGAGGAGCTTTTTAGTCATCAGAAAGCTGACTTTGAAATAAAAACTTAATATGCATTTGAAAGGAGGTTAACCCATTTTTGAAAAGAGATCAAATGTACCTTTGAAAACAAGAGGAGTCTCAGTTTTGTTCAGAAGAGCAAAAAGGAGCGCAGCTTTGAAGAACTTAAAGGAGTCATGGTGGCTGTTTGAAGGAGAGAAACAGAGAATATTTGTATTAATTGAGTCTTTAAACAAAGGAAGTTCTCTTGGTTGTGAAGACTGATCCAGAATAGGCACTCAAAAAGTGTTTGTTAAATAATTGATGGCTGCAATTATGAAAGGCCAAGGATTCCTTGTTCATACCACCTTATGATCTCATTATCTGCTCATTTTGCCTCTTTACTAGAGGAGCTCACTGTGGCTTTGGGAGGACAAATAACTCATCCAAAGGCACCAATTGGGAAATTAGTTGATCTGGGATTTGCAAGCTGGCAGTCTGACCTCAGAGAATGAGCCTTCTGCTTCTCAAGACTGAATTGTCTGGAGGGGAGAGAGGAAGGAGAAAATTTAAGCAGGAGCAAAATAGGTGAAAAGAGAAAAAAAGGAAGACACATGTTGACCATCTGGGAGTCACCCATGACCTTCTGTGGGGTCCCCCCTGGGGGGCAACTTGAGTGCAGCAGATGGGGGATGAGGAGGAGATCCAGTCCTTTGTAACCAGATGGGAGGAAACTTCAGGAATGAGACAGCAAAGGGAAGAAAGTCATACCTATCCTGTTTTCTCTAAGAGGTGAGAGGAGGGGCCTTACCTGAGAGCACAGCCTGTGGGAAGGACTTGGGGAACTGAGACTCAGAGAGGATGATGCCTGGACTCGTGTCATTGGAGAGCTGAGTAGTCTTCCGGGCCAGCCATGGGCTGGAACCATGAACGTGCAGAGACTCCACGACTATCCTGAGCTCGTCTCCTGCAGCCCCGACAGCCTGACGTGGGTGCCGTCTGCAAGGTTCTGAATGCATCAGGAGCTGTTCCCTGGTTGGAGAGGCACAGGGAGAGATGAGCGCACCAGACAAGGAAAATAAAGAGGGGTTCTGTGAGAGCCACGCCGGGCAGGGCTCATCAAGAAGGGTGCAGTGGGCTGAGGAACAGCTGAAAGAGAGTGGGGCTATGTGATGCTGAAGGACAGATGCACGGAAGGAGGGTGCAGGAAAGTTGTGACTAGCTGGGGTGTGAGGGGCGATGGGGTCCGTCTACAGCCTCTCAGTGGGAGTGGTCATGTTTGGGACAGTGGCGATATGGGGACAGTGACAGTGCCACCAGTATGATTCTGTTGGTCACCCAGGGCCACAGCTAGCTGGGCTGAGACTGTTGGGTTCAAATTATCGTTTTGCACAAAGCAGGGTCATTGGTCTTCTTCCGCTGGACTTCAGAGTGACAGCTAATAATGACAATATGGTACCCACTTAGCTAGCAAAAAAGTAAATACCAGTCCTTCCAGGATTACTTTAGAATTATTCAAATTTTGAATTACACCATTTCTTCAGGAATGACTCTTTCCTGTGAGCCCCAGTCTCCCTAAATGTTTATACATTGTTATTTAATTCTGTATTGATCCTATGAACTGCTGTAAAGACTGTGGCTTCAGTACTCTTGGCCTGTGTTGTCTGCGAAATAAAAATTGTAACAATTGACCGCATCTTAGAGATAGCCGAGAGACAAACTGAGACCATATTTCTTATTAAGACTCACCTATACTGTCCCCACACCTGTCTGAGTTGCAGATCCCAAGTCCTGATGTGAGGTTGAAATAGTGCAAATTCACTAGTATTTTTTGTTCTTGATAAATTAGCACCATAATGGAGCAATCAGCTAAGTTTACAATCTGTGCAGCCAACCAGCTGTGAAATAATATGACTCTTAACAACTTATTGCTAATTTGAGTGGTATCTATTACTTCCAATTATTTAAGTAAAATGCTAGTGAATTTGCATTTCATATCACACAGTGATTAAAATGCCGTTTGTATGAAACAAATTGATTCTATTTTAGGCAAGTGACCACTAACGGTTCCTTTCCAAGCTAGAAACCAGAACCAGTTCTTGACAGCTGACACCCTCACCTCTGACACCCTCACCCCTGTACTCCTGGGATAACTTAAGGAGAACAAATGTCTCCAGGACGGGGTCACCACATTCTGCAAACATCTTTCACTTAGATGCTAAGAAAGGCACGGAGGGTGTACGCAGTGCCATTCCTTCTGAGCATGTGGGGAATATATTCTGCACCAAAGCCCATCACCAGCTCCAGTATCAAAGACCCTGCATGTGAGTTACCCCTATAAGTTCCTACTACATCTTGGGGGTGAGCCTCCTTGTTCTTTGGATTCAGATTACCTCCTCGATTTGAGGGAAATTGTACCTTCCCATAGCCAAACAATATGCTTCAGGTTTGAATAAATACAATCCCCATGTGTATTTACAGAACAGGAGACTTTTCTGTTCCCTTATTGAAAGGTCAGAAATGGACAGATTTGCCTCAGGACTTCAGAAATAAAGAGATGTTGGTCCTTGGGGCATAAGTCAAAGAGCCCATCTCCTCTGAGGTCCAGAGGAATGGACCACTGGGAGGTGGGCAGAGAGGAGTGGGATCCAGAGAGCTGGCGGGAGGCCGACTGACAGGGCTCTGGATGCCCTGGCAAGGTGACTGAATGGGGCTGACCAATCTCAGCATTGCTGACACTGGAGCAGGACAGTTCTTTGATGTTGGGGGCTGTCTGGTGTGTTGTATGATGTTTAGCAGCACCCCAGCCTCTATGCTGAGAGCACTCCAGTCCCAATCATGTGAGTCCGCATGTGTCCTGTCATGGTCGAATATCTCTTGCCTGGGTACAAAATTTCCTCAGATGGGAACCACTGACCGGCCCCTCTAAAATATTTGTTGGATTTGGAGAAAAGAAGAAGGGGTCCAGTTTTCTGTGTGGATTGACAGAGAGTAGGGAAACAAAAATGTGGAAAGAAGAAATGCTCAGAGGTGACCACAAGGAAGTGACGGTCCAGGTATTTGCCGACATTGGCGGGAGCAGGGTAGGCATGGGTCCTGGAAGACGGTCGCCACGTACAGTTGTGCAGGCTGCATACAGCTCCAGGTCACTGTCTGTAGTCACAGTTATCTGAGATTTGTATCATGCTCAGTTCAATATTCTGTGTGGAAGTGGCAAACTTCCTTGAGAAAGGCATTTAAAAAAATCTTTCCTAATTCACACTTTCAAAGTCCCACTTGTGTAAGCCGTTGAGGTAGACATGAGAAAGTAAATCACATGGAATGGAAACATTTGTAAATATTTAGGGAAAAAGGAGCTTTGGTTGAAAATAGTCTAGTGGGCTGCAGCTGGGGAGAAAGATTTGGAGGAAGAAGTAAGAGATGGTCAATAGTGCTCCCACCCAAGGTGTGAGTTATGGGACAGATGATCTCTGGGGGACTTTCTCCTTACACACTCATGAATAGTCTGTGTGTGACTTTTGGAATAAAAATGAAAAATAAGCTAAAAAACACAATAAACTTGAAGAATATCTTTATAATAAAAATCACATGAAATATCTCTGTGTTTCAAAGCAGCAACAGTATATTAAGGACAGTAAGTATAAACGACCTCATGGACTCGGATTATTCCTTCAGGGACAGCTTCTGCAATTTTGAACATCTCCAGGCTTCCTCTCTCTTGTCTGCAGACCCAAAGGGAAGCTCCTCTGCATAAAACTAACCGACACCTTCCTTCTTGTCCACAGGTTCCAAGGAGATGCTGCCCTTTCTTGCCTTCTCTCAATTTCCCAGTGATAGATGTGCGGTCCGGAATCCCATTAGTTTGCAGTTTTATTTAGGGATATGTGCTGGAGGAAATGGAAAGGTGTTTGATGAGGAAGATGACACATTTTTCACATCCACAGACTCTATGGACATGGTTTTTATTAGATGCCAAAAGTTAGTCCGTAGTATATCAAATTCGCACTCAGATTTCCTATTAGTGCCTAGCGAGTTAGGATCCAGCTAAATGATACAGAGTTCCTGCAGAGAAGTCATCGCCAAATATTGCAATTTTCTCCCCAGACCATAAAGAACCCTCTCAGACAAAAAGAATGGAAATTAATTGCTATACCTTCAACTCAGTAATGTGCTGGCTGGCGTGCACCTCATACCTTCAACTGAACAGCTAGGAAGCACATTTTTCAAGGACTGAAAATTTGTTTACCAAAGTTGTGAATCCTTTCCAAAGAACCACTTACTTCGATTCTTTGCCTTTTAAATCACTCCAGAGTTAACCAGGGAGCACTGCCAGATGGGGTGACTGTTCCTTCTGCCATGAGACTTCCTATCCCTCCAAAACTCAAAGTCCCCAGCTCCAAGTGGGGAGACCTTCTTAACTTTGGCATTTCATTCAGACATTTTGGAAAAGGCCGGGGGAGCAATCCAAAAGGAGATGCCTCTAGGTCAGATACTGGAAAATTCAGAAAAGGGTGGGAGAGAGGCAGACGGGTATGCGTCTGGGTGGTGATGAGTAGACCAACCAGAGGGGAAGAGTCACATTGGTTCCTCAAGGATGGAAATGGCTTAGCTCAAGGTCTGCTGAGATTTAATCTTGGCTGAAGGCTGAGATCAAAGGAACCAGTTGTGAATCATGAGGCAGGATTGGGAAGAGTTGACATGCCCATTCAAGGACCTATAAATAATGTTACGGAATTTGGACTCTATCCTAGAGCAATGAGAAGCCTCCAAAGATGATAAGAAATGGATGGGCAAGGTTAGAACTAAACTTTGAAGCATTGCTCTGAACACCTCGGAAAGAATGAACTAGACAAGCCAGTAGAGAAGGTTAGGAACTGAGTTAGGAGATGTCTAATATTCCCTGTGAGAGGTCATGGTCATGAGTGGGGTGGTGGGAACAGAGGCACTGGGTACATTAGAGGGGTATCAGGAATAAAAATTTTTGTCTTTATTTGGGATTGAACAGGATTTCAATCACTTGCAACAGAAAGGATTTTGAGTCTTGAGGGGTTGGGACTGTTTCTGTGTTTGTCCCTTTAGAGCTGTGTTGTCAAGTCTTCTGTCACTGACCATACTGTCTCCTCGTTGAGCCAAGAGTGGGCTCCATGGCAGATGCTCAGCTAATCTCTCTTTGTTTAGGGAGGCAGTGGGCGCGTACCTAAGAGCTTTCATGTCTCAATGCCCATGGATGGTTGCAGGGGCTCTTATATTAAGAACACACTAGAGAAGGCTCATTATTCCCTTATCAGCCAGTGCTTGAAGTGACTGTAAAAGCAGCTGCAGGAGGAAAAGCCATGAAATAAACGTCCTTGAGAAAACTCAAGTGTAGAAGTCGCATATTATGCACAGTGGCTATTTGTGTCTTCGTTTTAATTTCTAGAGTGGACATTATCCATCCTCTCATTTACCTCAAGAGGTCATGTCCTGTCTTCAGTGGTTTCAGCCTCATCTAAGTCATTAAGACTCATTTTTGTCATCGAGACAGGTCATCGTGTTCACATTTCTGAAGTTTGTTGCATCAAAGAGTGAATTAACCTCTGAATGTGAATTAAGAGGTGGTTATGAAAAATGAAAACCTTAAGATAAGAATGTGTTGTAATTACTAAGTATTTTCTCTCTGTGTGTGGGGACAGATTGCGCCATCAGCTTTTGGAATTACAATCAGGTCTGAGCAGACTGAAAAGGTAAATGCCCTCCCTAGCAGATACTCCACAGCAAAGGAGCCAAGGCTGCAATCGCTTTCCTAAGCCAGACCTACACGATGGGGTGTGGTTCAGACATACCATGTGCCACGCATGGTCCATGATCCCTTAGGAGCCCACCTGAAGCACACAAGCCATAGGGCAGGGGTTTCTATGAGCTCTGGGAGGCATGGATGGTGTAGGATCTATTTCTTAAGTTGCAGGAAATGAATTCAAATCTTCAACTCCCTTTAGCTGAGATCTTGGGCAGGTGACATCTAAAAGTACCAGATTCCTACCTTCCAAAATCCAGATGATGGTTATATGCTTCAAGTAGGGTTAGGAAAATTGAATGTGATAGTCCATGAAAACCCATGGGAAAGTGCTTTTCAACAAGTAGTGCTGGCTGCTGTCTTGATTCACTTTGGCCGACTATAACCTTTCTTTCTAAAGCTGTAAAATCTCCATGGATTCTATCACATGGGTGTAGATTTGCACTGGAGAGGGAAGACTTGTCTCTGGACATGCTTTGTAACTCTTCACGTCGTGACAACAGTGGTGACTCATGTGTCCATTTTCTATACATTTGTCCCAAAGCCTCCTGGGAGACCACCATGTACAGTTTCCTTTCCTAACAGTTTTGGGGGTCAATTGATCTCATTAGTGTTTTTAATTGATTTTTTTCTGTTCTCTTAGGTACATGAAGCCTGGGTCTGGAATTACTGAAATCCACAGATGATCCTCCAAGCAAGCCTATTCCTGGAGAAAGGCAGCGTGATTTCTGTAATTGCTCAAGTAGCCTTTCCCTTAATTGAGAGTGGCCTTCCTTACAAGTGGCGGTGGTCAGGGAGAAAACACCATTAGCAAAATAAACAAGCAGGTACAGTTCTGCTGGCCTCTGTGGAGAACCCTCTTCCATGAGCTCAAAATTGAAAGCTGATTGCAATATCATCTGTAATTACTAGAAACTATTATCCGGCCAGGCACTTAAAGAAATTGTGCAATTGCTGAAACCGAGAAGCTCATCCTTGCAGTCCTGGCCTGGGCTTGGAGGAAAATGCATTTTCTTAAATGCACTCTTCCTAAAATAGATGAGGGCAGACTCTTCTGGAGCAAGGAGGTGAAGGAAGAGTGCATCTGAGTGGAAGGTGACAGATTTCATGCAGTTTCAAAACAGTGTGGAACATGTTTTGCTTTTTTGTGTATCTTTCCCCCAGTTCTGTCTTTTCAGTCACCCACTGGTAAGATCACCATATTTCCAAATGGGACAAAACGTGACATGGCTTTTGGGCCCTCTTAGTGGATGGGGTCCAGAGCACTCAGCTGGCCCTGCTGTCCTGCGTTATAGACGGGCTTGGCTTATTATAAAAGCACAGAATTGACAGTCAGGGAATATGAAAACAAACGGTGCTGTCCCATTTAAAATGAGACATATGGTCGTCTGCCCGCTGGACAGGGGAGAGTCGGTGGGGCCAGTGTTTCCTGGAATTCTCAGACTTTGTTCCATAGGTCTCAGTGAGTGTGGTTTTCAGCTGCCTGCATCTGGTGTAAATGTGAATCCTTCATTCAAGGAGCGGTTGGTGGGCACTGGCATGTAGTGGGGAGAGAAGCAACAGGGCCTGGAGGAGCATGGGTACATCACTGCCCCAGAGGAAGGTGCAGCTCCCTGCAGGGGCAAAGCGGGGCGGCGGGCTGTCCAGCAAAGTAAGGAAATCTTCATTGGTAAGGTGACCTGGGCTGGGTTCACTGAGATAACTCACGGGCTGCATCCTGCAGAATGCGAGCCCGGGCGATGCGCTGGGAAGCAGGTGAGAGGATGTGCATCTGGGGCAGAGAGCTCTGTGGCTGAGCAATGCCCACTGTGGACCACAAGCTGCGAGTTCTGGGACGGAGGGCTCGTCCTGCCCATCTGCTACTCTCGGGTCTGGACCACAGCGCCACCCTGATGAGACAGAACTGCCCACCGACCACTGCATCATCGTCTCACTACACACAGCACACTTGTCAGCCTTCTTTGCTTAAATAAACCTAAGAACAACACCGGTACTTTCTCAGCTCTCTGTGGCCAATCTCAATACTCAACATAGTTCAAGCGATGTAAGCCGGGGGCCACTGGCTAGATAAGTCCACAGGCATCTTTTCACCCAGGTTTTCTCTGTGAGAGGTGCATTAGATATAAAAATGGACATTCTTAATTATTTTACTAGAGAAACAAGTCAGGTAATCTGGCAACATGGAACCCTTATGAGGCAGACTATGTGAAGATGGAGACGGAGGTGGATGTTCCTGAATGACACCCCCTAGGAGGTGACATCCGTAAGTCTGTGATTTTGAAGAATCAGAGATGGAGGACAGAGGTCTGCACAATTATTCTATAAAAGACCAGAGAGCTAGCAGGCTTGGTGCATGGGTCATACATTCCGTGTCATGACAGTGAGTGTGAAAGCTGATGTACATGACCCTTCAGGGAATGACGTTTGTCCAGTGACCGGTTGACTGGAGTGACCCATGAGCCATAGATGGCTGTGTCTCGATCTCAGGGAAGAGCCATGTGGATGGAGGGAGTGGAAAGTGCATGGGTCTTGAGGAGCAGAGTCTGTATTCACAGCCAGAGGGCTGCTGGCATGAAGACGCACAGAGTTGTGGAAGGAGGCCTTCTCTGCTCCTAAGACTTAGCGACTAAGTCTGTGATGAGGGAGAGATTATCACGTCTAAGGCATACACAGCTCTCTGCATATTTAGAACTGAACTAATCCAGCACCAACACGCATAAATGTCTGGGGAATTCATTAACAAGACTCAAAGATGGTGCATTGCACATTAGGTCAAATGCAAGCCATCACTTCCAAACAGCCCCTCCCCGCCACACCGTGCCCTCTGTCCTGGGCAGCGGGCGGGGCGGGCAGCAGTCGGCTCCACATCTTTGACTTCATGCTGGGTTCAGGGAACCCCCAGGTGAGCCCTGGGAGGAAGGGGAGATTGAGGTCATGTCATGTCTCCCTGAAGCCCGCCCGAGGTACCAGGGCTGTGTTTGGGATGGCCACTTGCATAACCACCTTTCTTTCCTTGATCTAGGAATTACTCCCTCCTCCTCACCTGTGTACCCAGGTGTATCCCCCTCCCCATGCATCCCACCCACACCTGAGTGATCTGCACATCCACACCCTTCCAGTGATTCTGTTTCCAAAGGCATCTTCTGTTTCTTTGAATAGCATGCTTTCTATTTATGTCACTTAACTGTATAGTGATACAAATGTCCATTTTTAGATAAGTATTTAGAATGTAGATGAGCTTCTTTCATGTAAATATTAGGCAAACAGCACTACGAATGATGCAGAAATAGATCAGGAAATCGTAAAGTTGGCTTATGGCTGATTCCTTTGGTAACAGACACACTGACTTGCTTTAGGCAAGGTTTCAAGAAATTTCCTGGTGTCATTTTAGTTGTTTTAGTTTTTGGATTGACTAGAACTGAGAGGGGAAGAGCTGTATCCCAGGTCACCCAGAAAATGGGCAGTAAAACCCTAATTAGAGTTCAAATTTTCATAATTTTCAGACCACAATTATCTTTAATGAACTATTTTCTTTCTCTCAGCATTAATAGTATGGGCTCAATAAATTAAAAAAATAATCCCAAAACAAAGTATGATGAATTGTACAAGTAATCCATTGGAAGTGTTTCTAGAACATATTTTTTTATTTTATTTTGTTTTGAAAGTGGAATGATTCCAGTTATTCTGGATGACTGGAACATACATCTGCTGTGTGTCCCAGATAGACAAATGTCAGCACTACCTGCCTAGGACAGATCCTACTTCCCAGGGACATCTAAGGAGACAGAGAGATGTCAGACAGCCAGCCCAAGGCCACACTCACAGGACACAGGGCAGCAAGCGGAAGACTGGGTGGCTTCAGGAAGCAAGAAAGGCACCAAGAATCTTGTGGGCCCATGGAAGGGAAGCGGAGAAGGCCTGGGACAAAAATACAACTCTGGCAGAATTAGTCATGTCAAAGAGCAGAACATTCTAGAACCTGTAAGAACAGCCTTTCTTGACCAAGAATGAGAAGTCTTCTGTTGTACCAGGGTGTTAGAGGAGGTAACCTGTGGTCTGGGTCTGACATGCAGGCTAAATATGTGTGATACCAGCGTTCAAAAGCAGGGGACATCACATAATGAGCCACATTGCTTGATTCTGCTGAAATCGTGGTCCAATTTTCACATGACAATTGACGGGACTGGAGAATAATCCTTTCACCCCTTTGTTTATGCATGTTTTATAACTTTTTTTTTTTCAAGAGGTACCATTGATTTATGACACTATGACTTTTTAAGAGTACAGCTTCCTTCAAAGCTTCAAACGTATGCACTAACATGCCTACCAATGTTCTAGAAACTTCCACCACCCAGTCACCCCAGCTCCTCTCCCCACTCTCCTCTTGTCTCCCCAGTATGGGTCATCTATTCCCATTTGGGGTCTGGACCTTCCAGGCATGTGAGTTGGAGGACTCACAAAGGCAAGGGGTATAAGGCATGGTCCTGGCTGGCACCCCGTCCCACCGAAAGTTGAGCCTCTTCTATCCGTCCCGCTTTCCCAGACCTGGACCCAGGCCGGGGGTCAGAGGGCACCATGGCTCCTGGGGAAGGTGCCCCTCCGCAGCTAGCTCCTGGGCTCCTTGTGGGCTGATATTCTGCCAGATCAATTCTTTCTTTGGAACGCAGTGTTCTGGAATCACATCCCTTTTCTTCATGACCATATTCATTTAAGAAACTTGAGTGAACCTGATACCATTTCACTGCACATTCCTCAACTGAATCCATTTGTTACCACCTTGCATTGTGAATCAAAACACAGACATGTCCTGATCTCTTAGGTCTTGTGTGAATTCCTATAGGTTGCGTGGACTAAGGCAGGCTTTGTTTTTAACACAAGATACATTCTTTGAGCACCATTAATATCACATTTGTTCAGTGGGCTGAATAATCTAGCTGCTCTTTTTGCTGCCAGGGTTATGAAATGCACTTGGTCTTTCATCCTGCTAGCTCTTCCCAAATTTTTGCTGAGAAAAAATAATTCTTCTCTGTCAAGAAGACATATTTAGGTCACTTACTGAAGTAATCTTTGCCCTGAAAACTTAATTACGGAATGGTTTAAATTTTCTTTTATGATATTAGGTGATTGCATACCTTTTTTTAACTTAATAGTCCTGTCCCCACCATCAAGTGAGGGATGGATAACAAGAATTATAATTATTGCTATTAAGCTGTAGGTTCATAAGATGTGGACTCCCCCAGATATGATACAGTTCAGGAATAAGCCGGTCGAGTTATTTTTTTTTTTTTTTTTTAATAAAGAATTGAATTTGGAAACTGAAGAGCAGAGGATTTAAGGTCCCTAGTTAGGAGATATTATTTCTAACCACACAGCTCACCCACAGATGGAGTTGTCTCCCAAAGTGGATGGCCTGTCTGCGTGCGCCCACACCTCCCTGCACATCCGCATATCCGCGGGCACCCACATCGCGCGCGCACCCACACCTCCTCGCGCGCCCACAGCTCTGCACGCACCATTAGTCTTTCTCTGTAGTTGAGGAAGGCCGCAGGGAAAGGCAGGTGCCTCCGAAGCCCCGCACCACTGACACATCACATGGACGCTCCTGTCCCTCTGATCCTGGCGCAGGTGTAAAAGGAGGGCAGACCTGCAGCAGCCTCGGGGTTGAGGTTGAGACTTCTGTCCCTCTCGCCCAGTATTACAAGCTCTGTGCTCTGTGCCTCTGACCTGTGCAGAGAATGGATTTCACGTCCCTAAAAGGAGAAACGGCAAACGCAGGCACCACACATGCGCAGTGTTGTCCACTGGCTCTAGGGAGGCCACGTGTTTCCTAGAAGTGGGGTGAAGCAGCTCTAGGAAGAGTGGAAGCCCCTGAACCCGACAGGAATACTTGGGGACTGTGAACGCCTGCATGTGGGCGTCTGTGACGAGGAGTGTGACAGCACATTGTGGGTGGGAAGGGTGTCGGCTGCTGCATAGGGCAGTTTCTGAGCGTCCGCGCGCATGAGTGGGTGGATGCGAGCAGCCCAGCGATGGCCTGTAGGGTCACATATCGGTCCCTCCATCGCCATCCTGTGTCTTGGTTGACTTAGTTGCAGAACAGGGAAAGAAAGAGGATTTTCATGGTGACATCATTATGGGGGATCTCACAAGGCACCCTATTAAAATCACGGCAGAGCAAATGCTCAGTACGTGCTGATTATGACCACTTTGCCGTGGTTGATGATGGCAAGATCAGACGAGAACATTTGACTTGGGTAAATATCTGTGCCTCCATTCTCCCTCTTTTAAGTAGAGATCATGGCGCATTATAGAATCGATACTGGGTTGTCTGAGCCAATATGCAAAAAGCTCGGAGAGACGAAGGGGCATACCGGCTTTGAGGGCGAATTCTGGATCCTATCTGGCTCTAGCACCTAGAATCCTTGTGACCTTGGTCAGGACACCTGGCTTCTCTGTTCCTCCATCTCCTGGTCTGGGAAATGGGGAGAACAATGGCATGGAGATGCTGTGGGGTTTCAGTGTTACAGGGGTCCCTCAGGACGCTAACAGTCACCCCGCACGTCAGTAGTACTGCTTGTTCTCACACAGATGCAGTTCTGCTTCAAACCCCCATACAGATGGGGCTGGAGGCTGGGGCCTATCTGTCCTTAGCTCTTCATTAGGGTCCTGGCTTGCTTTCACACTGAAGTCCAAACCACAGCCCAGGACCACCTGCTGAGGAACAGAAATGTGGACTCTGCTGCGCTCACATCATCGGCGCTCACCAGACTTGATCACAGGCTCAAGACCTGATCCCAAGGGGCTGGGAAATGCAGGCCAGTGATGCACTGGGAGCCCGGTGTCCACGGGTGACCCGCCTCACCCGGGTTCAAGGCCGCGAGCTGTCTGCTTTGCTTTCTCTCCAGTAATCTCTACCCTTCCTTTGCCCGCACCGAGCATCTTCATTCCGGGCTGGTCCTTTCCTGGGCAGAAGTCTCCTTCGTCGGAGCATCTCCAGGATCCATTCTCAAGGCCAGGAGAGCCTGGAGGAACCTGAGAATGACCAGAGACTGTGCAAGGATTCAGCCTTATCAAACCTCAGGCAGCTTCACGCTTTGACAGCAGGGGGAAATGAAGCCCACAGAGTAAACTTCTTACGTTAAATCGGAGAGTGACCCTTTTTTCCAGCTTTGGTCTTTCCCATGGAGAAAGGCATCAGCATTTGGGCGACAGAAACCAATCTTCGGTCTCCTGTCTGGAAGCACAAATCCCTTCACTTGTAGCGATCAGAGCCACCGCACAGTCACAGGCGAGAAGGCGCCTGTCAAAGCAGTTACCCAGGCACCAGCAGCTCTGATGGCAAATATTCTCAAACCTGAGAAAGCTGAAACCAGAGCCTTCTGTAAACCAAGACTGGATTGCATGCAGATGGGAGTTTCCTCTTCTGGAGTAAAATTGTGGGGGCTCAAGCAGCCCCAGGTTCCCCAAGTCCCCCTAGTCCCCTGCTGACAGCACCCTGGTTGGAGAGGTCTGTGCATGTTCTCGCACACATGCATCCTCAGTTTCACCCCTGCACTGCCCCGTGACGGTCACATCTCTGGGAGGCATCTTTGAGGAGGGTTCGCAAAGGGCTTGTTTGTGCACCTCCGCACCCCGACCTGGGCATCTTGGCCCCCTCTTTGCATTCTGGTCTGACAAGCTCTCAGTGGGCGAGTTCCACCTGTATATGGTGAATTTTCTTTACTTCATGTGTAGCTTTGGTGCAAAGAAACTTTCTTACAAAATTTTAACTGATGTCTCACTTCATTACAGTTAAATATTCAAAAACTTTTTTCCTGAGCGTCTAAGCTCATGGTACAAATCTTTATGTTCTCTTATAAATCTAGTATATTCTGTAATTTCAGCTAAGTTAATTCAACATCCTCAAATATTTTAAACTTCAATTTATAAATTTAGCATTTAATTAATTTTAAAGTTATTATAATGTCATTAAAATCTGTGCCAGTACTATAAATACTATAAATACATAACAGTGGTAATCATACATATGTAAAATACACATATTTATAATAT
Source organism: Solenodon paradoxus (assembly GCA_004363575.1). Classification (NCBI taxonomy): domain Eukaryota; kingdom Metazoa; phylum Chordata; class Mammalia; order Eulipotyphla; family Solenodontidae; genus Solenodon; species Solenodon paradoxus. The sequence goes on along the minus strand of RJWH01007569.1, from coordinate 20,426 downwards.
TTTAATTAAAAATATAATTAAATTTATCTATAATAAAATAAATACTATGAATAAATGGTATAACTGTAGCCAAATATAAATACTATATGTAATATATAACTAAATAAAAATATAAACTAAGGCATATATAAATAAACTATAAATACTATGACTATACTATGCAAACAAAATACTAAAATAAACTACTATATAAGTACCATATAAAATAAACATTAAGTACTTATTAATACTAATAACTATATACATATACTTGATGAATTAAACTTGAAATATAGTGATCTCATGTTTTAATAACTATGATACTATTGTTTAAAACTTAGATGCATTTTAAACTTTTGATTTAAAATGTTTTAGTCTGTAAGTTATAAGTTTTAATTGAAAATGCAAAGATGATCTGTTGTCTCAATGTTCCAAATTTAAATATTTCAAACCTTTAAATATAAGATACTGTCCAATTTCACCAAGAGGATAATTCTAAGATATTACAGGGATTGACTGGCTTCATTTCCTCAGTTATTATTTCTAGCCTTCCTGGTCTTAAATCCCTCTGGATGAAACAATGTTACTATTGTAATCACTGGGGTCAGGTGTCCAAGCAAATCTGCATTTCTTGTTGTCCAAGAATCTGGGCTCTCTTGTCAGTGAACCATGTCTGCTTGTTGACCTGATATTTGAGGAGCAGGGAAGGGAAGTGCACCTATCACCTCACCCCCAGGAAGACTCCTTTCGGTCTTTTTACCATGTTTCTATCAACGTGGGTTCCAAGCGCACAAGACCAAAGTGACCCAAATATGCAGCAGCGTTCGTGACCTCCTTGACCTAGACTCACACTGTTGGCTTTAAACCTTTGTTCTCGAGTTTACTAGCTGTGTGACTTCTCTATGCTTCCGATTCTTCACCAGAAAACGAATAACATTGATCCATCCACTTAGTAAGAGGATATGCACACCAGCTCTTTGAAAAAATTCACAACAGCATTGGCCATTATTATTACACATTCAACTTTATTCCAACCTTATTCTGTCTATACACTTAAATTTATATCTGTGTGATCTCGATTTTGGCTATTCAGATAAAGAATACTACTACTTAAGATTTAGAAAGGTGGAAAAAATCGATGCAGCATCAGAACACAGTGTGGGAAGTCAGGTGGTTCCCTGTCTTGGTTTCATGACTTGAGATATGTGCTGCTACAGGTAAGCTAATTAACCTCTCTGCACCTCCATTTCCTCCTGTCAGTGAGAACTAGCGGAGTTCCTTTTTTTTAATTAAAAATATATCTTGAATTAATAGTAGATGTACCTGTATTTGTAATAAATAATACGAAAGGGTTCAGTGTCTCCTCTTCCAAGTTCCCCAAGTATTAATGTTGTGCAAAATTATAATGTAAATTCTACAACCATGATATTGACTTGAATGCCCTCAACATGTGGGACATTCCATCAACACAAGGATTTTTTTTTTCTTGCTGCCTCACATAATCCCTGGGATCTGCTGATGTGTTCCTGTTTTCTGTCATTTTGGGCCGAGTTCTTTTCACTCATTATAACTCATCCAGAGTGCTGGGTAAGCAGCATTCAATAGTATGACCCTATCTTTGTTGGTCTAACCATTCACTCTTTGAAAGACATCTGGATTGTTTCCAGTCCAGGGTTGTTTTGAATAAAGCTTCCATCAATATCTGTGTACACATTATTTTTCCTTTTAAAAAACAACAGCCATATTGAGATATAATATAATGGAAACCATTGTAAGCATTTTTGTTGGGCTGTATAACTCATGCCATACAATTCAATCATTGAAACTTGTACACTGAAACTGTCTGTACAAGTCAGTGACTTACAGCATATTTGCTGAGTTGTCTGTCAACATAAGCCATTTTGGAACATTGTCATAATTTTTGGGTGAGATTAAGATCTTTTTTCTCAAAGATAAATGCCCAAGAGCGTAATTGCTCATTCATATCACAGTTGCTTGTTTAGTTTGAAAAAATTAGCAAAGAATTAGGAGATTAAATGAGATAAAGAACATGAAGATTCTTAGAAAATACTAAATACAATGATCCTACCATTATCCTTGTTACTATTATTTATAGAAATAATATTGAAGACCTATGTCTTATCCCCCAGGGATCAGGATTGTGATTGTCATGGGACATGCACAGTCATTTCTTGTTCTCTCCCAGAGAAACCAGATGATCATTGCTTTTCTAATTTCCAATAGAAAGAAAAAATAGATTCAGTCGATGGCCAGTAACCACACTGAACACATTAAAGGGAATTCAGTTCAGCTCTGAGCTCTCACAAAGCTTAGCCAAGTCCTGAGTGGTGACCATATCTCTTTCCACCCTTCCTCACCATCCATTCCTCTTTCCCTTACTCTCTCAGAGTTGTCCTTAAGAGCACTTCTCAGTGTGCTTTCTGCATGCAAATTCCCACCCAATATGCCCAATGCCTGGTACAAATGTTGACTTACTTCTTTCAAGTGTCAATCCTCATGACATAGAACAACTGGTGGAGGTACAGACAATGGACAAGTAGATAAGTAGTCCACACCAACTGCATAATCCTGGAAGTATGTAGCACAAGCAGCAATTCTACTCAAGGAGTGAAAGCTTCCAGAAACATGTAGGTTTCAGAGATCACATTTGAGGTCCAAGGGGAGGGAGGTCCATTTGCATTCATTGTTGACTGTGTGAAAAACTGATTTCATTCAAGTCATCCACATGGTCACTTGTATAGCTCTCTAAAAATGAATGTGTTTATGACCTTGTATACACAAATGATACAAACTGGACCCAAGAATTAACTCAATCCTCAGTGCACTGTATAAATATAGAAAAATATACCCCCCAAATCTACAGAATCCCACTGGGATCAGGTGTCCACACTCACTGTAGAGAGATGATGACTGGGCCTCCAGTTCTGTCCCCAGGTGGGGCACAGGCTACCTGCTGCAGGGACTTGGTGGAAAGGCTCTCCAGGGCTGTGCCTTGGCCTTGGAGTCACACCCATGTATCCTGAAGGACAAACAGGTACCATAAATGGTGCTCTGGAGCTAGCAGACACTGTGGGCATAACCTCCGCCCGCCTTTAGCCAATTTTTTTGGTAAACCCTATTTCCTTATAATTGCTTTTTCCAAGAAAATGCAAGACATGTGGGTTTTCTCAAAGTGAAGTTTTGAGATTTCTCAAAGTGAAGTTCTGATAATTCATCCAATAATCTTCAAAATACCCAGGCCACACAACAGCCACAAGGACCCCTATGTCCAACATCTAGGTCCCAGTGCACTTGAGGTTCAGCATTCGTGCCTACTGCTGTCTTCCCACAGGTGCTCCACCTGGTTAAACGGACCTGAGTCTCCTCACCTCACCTCTGTGCAAGGGTGGCATGCAGACCATGCCTACCACTCACAGCATCTCATTGCACCAGAATTAGGGCAGGAAGCGCATGTGACCCCAGCAGAGCCACTGATGCAAGTCTCAAGATTCTGCTGTGCTGTTGGGACAGCAAAGAGTATGAACAGCCTTGGGTAATCTCAGAAGGCAGTCTTGAAGAAAGACACACAACTAATGAGTTCAAACCAGTTTGCATTGCATTTCCTATTACTTGAACCCAAAGGTGGACCAACAAATAGTTTTCCTTAATAGAAGAGTGCTGTATCACAAGACTTGGTTCTTGCAATTGTTTATTTAACAACTTTACTTTATTAGATTTGGTAGGTCACTTTCTGCATGGATATTCCCTCTGAAATTTGTAAAAAATAAACTTTTAAGTTTAAATTTTAAAGCATTGGAGGCAAGATACTAGATGCAAATGAATACATATTGTAAAGGACAGCAGGGACAGATTGCCACATACAGCTACTCGGAAGGATGAGAACTCCGGGATGTCACAATGAGCCAGCTATGTGTGTTGGAGAGGAGGATAAATCTTCTCCGGAGCCCTGTGGGGTATGATTCTGTGGTCACAGCGCAGCACTCTTGGATGTGAAGGAAAGAGTGGTCTTGAACCCACCTGACATCACCTGATCATCAGCATAAAGTTGGGGTCTGTGTTGCATGTGACCAGAACTAAGAGATGGAAAACTTTCAAAACAGGACCTAAAATTCAATTCTTCCATAGACGGCGAACCATTACTTGGCTTCCAACCTCTCTCACTTTTGTCCCCACCACCTGCCAGTCTGTAGGGATTGCATTGATGGAGAACTGACACATCACAGTCAAGGGCTCCTTCTCTCTGTGACATCAGGGCATCATGAACCCCTTAGAACCATAATCTGCAACAGGTGTGTGGAGCCTGACAGCTTGGTGCCACGAGGCAACCCATCATAGGGTTGATTCAAGACGCTGGTGGAAAAGAAGGCCCAAGTTGGAGAGTGTGAAGAGATGTATGAACATTGCTCCCTGAGTCTTCTGAAGACGAGGCAGGAAGAACAGACATTCTTTCCACCTCATAATCTATTTGTTGCATGAGAAGAGAACACTGGTCCTCACACCAAGGGAATGAATTGACACTAGTGTTTCTCAGTAAGACTCTTTTTGCCTGGCACTGAAGTGAGAGGTTTTGGGAAATGATGATTGGCATCATATTTTGAACTGCCTTTTGGATTTTACTATCACTGTTTGAACAAGAAACTGATCATATATATATATATATATATATATATATATATATATCTATCTATCTCATTGTGTTTAAACCTAAACCGCCAAGGAGTATCTACACATATTTATGTCATACACATATATCATATATACAGGTATATAATCACACACACGCATGCGACTATAGATGTGTAGCTGTCTCCATCACTTTCACAACTGCTTCATCAACAGTAGATGGCATCCTCTCATGAGTGAGCGATGCATGGCAAATTCTGGGCTCTCAGCATTCTCTCCTGCATTCATTGAGCAGCTCCTTGTTTTGGGAGTCTCACCAAAGGATCTGACCAACATTAGCAATGATAATGAGGAGCGATCAAGCTTTTCTCTATGAGCCCTGGGGGAGCCAGAAAACGTTGCTGCTCAGGGCCCGTATCTGGAACGTGGAGACCATCACTCTCGTCAAGACTGACTGTTTTGGCCTTGCTGGGTTTTGAAAAGTTTCCAGTAATCACCAGCTCTTTTAATACCAGGTACAGAATAAATTGCTATAAAAATATCAAAGATAAGAGATCAAGATTCTGCCTTTAACATCAGCAGAGGGTATACTGGGGAGCTTGGTGGTGGGTGTATTAGGCAAGAGAAGTGGCTAATACTGAACTGGAAGCTAGTCTTTCTCACGGGGCCCAGGGAGTGAGAGGCTGAGGCCAGCCTGCCCAGGTGAGACTGGAATGGAGTGACAGAGGGTATCAGAAGCATGGAACGGGTAGACAAGTCCCAGGGCAATGGGCACAGGTGGCCTGGGGGAGAGAACTGGAGCATCAAACTTGCTTCCCGAGATTTCCCAGTTGGCAGTGCCAGGGCACCTGTCCAAGAAGCTCCACCTCCAATCTAACTGACCATCACCCAGTCCTCAGGAAGCTCCGTGATTCGCACTGACCTTCCAGTTGCTCCCTCCTGGTAGTAGCAGATCCTAGTCCGTGAATCAGGCTTTTCCACAAAGATGAAACAAATAGAGTCTGCTGTATTGGGGCCTATAAGAAATATCCACTTGGCCATTCAATGACCAAAATATATTCTTCTGTGTGTTTGGGCTTCATCTACAGTTCCTGGTTCACAGCTCCATAAACTTTTGGTTTTTCCTGAGTGTGGAGAGAAATGCAGGGTCTCTTGTTATGTTAAAGAGAGGCCTTTTGGGGAAACACCTGGGGGTGGGGGCTGGTTGTCAGGAAAATCCACATGAATAGAGGGCAGAGTTCCCAGTGGCCCCTCCCCAGACCTCCAGGGCGGACAGAGGGCCTGGAGGTTGAATCCGTCCTCATGGCCAGTGATTTCATCAGTCCTGTCTATATAATGAAGCTTCCAGAAAAATCCATGAGTAGGGGCTTCTGGGAGCTTCCAGGGTGGTGAGCATGTGGATATTGGGGGAGTGGTGCACTTGGGGAGGGCATGGAATCTCCACACCTTTTCCCCCACCTCGCCCTGTGCAGCCATCTCTTCATCTGGGTGTGATTTGTATCCTGGTAATAAATCCATGATCTAGAGAGGAGGCAAGTTTCCTGAGCTTCTGTGCTGTTCTAGCAGATTCATGGAACCCGAAGAGGGTCCTGGGAACTCAGTTTAGGACTTGCGACAGTCACCTGGAGTCTGTAAGGAGTCGGGCAGCCTGACTGTGGTCACTCACGTCCAGACTCCATCCCTCCCTAACTGTGTGGCTGTGTGAAATTATTGACTAAGGCTGTTCATCGCCTGCCATGCTGGAAGGGTGGCGTTAGCGGGTGATTTAGGAATGTATGGAGCCGGGTGACAATGCACCCCGACTAGCACAAGCTCGGTTTTCATGGGCATCTTCTCTACTGGCAACACCAGCCCAGGACAGGTGTCTGTGAGAAGCCTTCTAGTTTGCTGGGAAGACTCTGAGCTGCCAACCTGGGCTGGCTCCTGACCAGAGAGATACCGCCACCTGGGATTAAGAAAGCTGACCAGGGCGTTCTCACCTGTGCTGACCAGAGGGCTAGGGCATCATTTGGTCACATGTGACTTAATTTAGAAAGTCATAGGAAGCACAGATATGTCCTGAGACCAAGACAACCCCTTGTGAGCAAATGGGACTCTGGCTGTCATTTCCAGAAAGCAAACCCCAGCACTCGTTCAAATCTCCTGCCCCTTGTTACCTCCAAGGAGACACACACACCTTTTCATAGCTGGCTCTTGCAATTACAGTTTGGGCTGAGGTTCGCTGGAAATCCAATTCCCTATCCAGGAACCACTGCGAATTAAACACATTAGCTTTATTTAGGTCAGCAGGACAATCGGCCTCTGTGACCACAGGCCTCTGGCCAGCTCCTCACTGAGGGAACTTGATCAGCTCACTTCCGAGTCATGGTTCATCCACCCAGAGCCCTGACAGAGCTTCACTCACTCTGTTCTTCTCAAAGAGATTTCTTTGTTTATTACCTTCCACTTTGCTCTGACACTTAAATCACCATGGTTTGATGATGACCTAGATGAAACAAGATCCAGGCGAGCCAGCAACGACAGGGCTAACCAGCTGAGAAGGAAATGCTGCATAAATCATGAACGAATATAGAATCGTTACTTCTTCACTTAAAGCTGGAAATGTTCTGCTTAAAAGAAAAGCAAAGACTTCTGAAGACAAAAAGCAGATTAGTGCATGAAAGGAAAAACACTGGCACATCAGACTCCCATCAAAACTGAAATCATTTGTTCTTCACAATGCATTAATAAAATAGCCAGTCAACCCACACACCGGGAGAAATATTCACAACGCATATAGTATTAATCTGATGCTATATAAAGACCCCTAACAATTCCGTAGCAAGAAATCAAAGCCACCACTAATAAGAGGTTCCAAATGTTTCACTGCGATTTCACAAAAGAAGATCCAGGAATGGTCAGTCCACACTTGAGAAGATGCTCACACCCATTTGTCACCAGAGAATTCAATGTAAAGGAGATACTATCTCATGCCCATTTAGCTAGTTGAAATGGAAAATACTGAGATTTTCAAGTTATTCTGGATTTGGAACCTTTGAGAGCCCTCACATCCTGCAGGAAGGAGCGTAAAATGGCCCAGGAGTGATGTTGGCAGTGCCTTCACAGGGCGAATTGGTTGCCTCTAAAGTCTGTCTACTTTCAGGCATTTACCAAAATAAAATGAAAGCACTTATGTCCATCCACGAAAGTCGTGTGCACGTCACAAGAACTTTATTTGCAATAGCCAGCAACTGGAATGAGCCCATCCACTTTACTACGCAGGGACAAAACCCTAACTGGCGTCTCTGAACAATGAGATCTACTCACCACGAAACATACCCAAGTTACCGATGCACAAATACCAGGAAGGGACCTCAGAAAGGAATAACTGAGTAAAATAAACCAAATGCAGAAGAGTACATAGCATATTGTTCCAGAAATTACACTAATATTTCGGATGGCAAAGAGATGGTGGTGGATGAGGGGGTGATTGCCCCAGACCCCTCTCCGCAGTGGGGATGTTCTGTGTCTTGATTTGGTGGGGATTTTGCAGTCGCACTTGGTGTCAGGCAGACTGGATCAGCTACATCCCATCTGGGTCCACGAAAGCATGCAAGTCGCTTCATAAGGTCAAGGTGCCCTTTCTTCAGTTCTCAAGTGGGGACAGTGAGAATGTCCGTCAAAAAGAGAATTCTTGGTTAGCTACATAACACTCTAAGACACATGGAGAATCACCGGTGCCTCCTTTGATGTGGCTGGGAAAAGAGGGCAAGAGTCCCCAAGTAGCTATCACTGCTTGACGCTTCTGTGCAGGGAGACATGAGCCCCTCCATGTGAGTATGACAACATCTGGGAAGAAGGTGCTAGACTGTTTCTCATTTTAGTTTCGCAAACTATTGAGGGGACTGTCACCCAATCCCCTCTAATGTAAGGTATTCTATATTCCAGCTTGCATTTCTTTCGCACTTTCTCTGTCCCGCAAGTCAGTGACATATTTGGTCCAAGTGAACAGGAGAAATTCATTCTGATGAATCATAGTTTCTTCTCTGTTGTTTAGAGAAGAACATAGCATTGTCAATTCAAGAGAACAAGGTTCTTAAAACCTAGGTCCTCCCCACAACTTTGTTCTCTCAGAAGCATTGACTCTGGCTTGAGTTTAAGCTTCCTATCATGAATTGCAAAAGCTGGCCATGGACCTGTTTACTTATTATTTGCATTTCTTTCTGTAGGCGTTCTTCAGTTGGGGCTATGAGCCAGAAAGGTCCTGGATGCTTGGTTGCGAGCAAAAGTGAATGTAGGAAAAACACACAGCTTGTTTAATATTACCTATCATCCTGATGCAGGTATGGCTGTGTCCTCCCGAGGACCACAGAGGCATGGAAGGCAGCCAGCTCCAACCACGCTCTTCCGTACCCTAGATCCAGAGCTCAGTCTGCCTGGGGCTCAGTGGATGTTAATGTGGCTTCCCTAGGGCAGGAGAAACTGTGTTCATAGAAAAATGAAACTGACTGGAGGAAACTGAGATTGCTCCCAGAGAGAAGACAAAATTAAACAAGTCTCTTCCTTCCCCAGTGTGTGCAATATTCATTTAAATATTTACTTAGAGCAAATACATTTTAATGAATTTTCAGTTAAAGTTAAATGAACTCATTAAGCCACATTTAAGAGATCAGAAATGTATAATCAACGCTAGGAGAAACCTGTTCATTTCTGAGACTGACTTGAACTCAGGGAGAGGTGGTCTGTGTCTGGTCCCTGGTCTCCTGAGAAGACACAGCCCCTCACAGTGCAGAAGTACTGTCACGCGTGAATGAGGGAGGCAAAGCTGGAGTGCTTGCCCCATTGTCCCAGGGGGGGACCGTGAAGCTCAGAGAAGTTGGATTCCTGTGGGTTTATCACCCAGCCAACAGCAGAAAGCCAAAGTGACAAGAAGGTTCTAGAACCAGCCTCCCTGCCCCCAAATGGGAAGTTCACCCTGTATGTGGATCAGTCTCCCATTGCCAGGCACTAGAAAGTGATTTTTGTGGCTGATGGGCTGGTACCTCTAGACTGAGGAGTGAGATGATTCTCTCCTCCAGTGAGAATCACAGAGCACACCGTCCCAGCTGTGAGACGCAGAGTCTGGAAACTCACCAGAGACTCAGTCCATAGGATGTTCCAGGTCTGGTGACAAGGGTCCCTCAGTTGGATTGTGCCCTATTCCAGGCCACCATAAGGAAAAGAAAAACCTTACTACTTACTCAGTCCAGGTAGGAGACTATTATCTGTTGGCTTTCGACTGGGAACTGCTCACCAGCGGCTGAGTTAGCAGATACCAGCCAAGGGCTGTTGCATTTATGACTTCATCAAAGGGCATGTGGCAGATAAAAGCTGGGTTAGAGCCAGTGTTTATAGCCCATCAAAAGTACAGGCTCTCTAAAAAAGCTCCAAGAAGTTATAAATTTGTGGGAACAATCTAACTATAAGGTAGTGGACATGGAGTCTTATGGAATCACTGAAGAGACTGCAGATGCTTTAACTCATGATTAACTGCCCTCAACATCTGAGGCTCCCAGAACAGAACTGGGGAGCTGAATTCAATTCTAGAGTCCCTTGGAGAAGAAAAGTATGGTTCGAGAAGCAAGGGGTTGGGGAAAACAGTGAATTTAAAAACAAGCCCATTTTAATGATTAAAGTCGAAAGGAGTTATGAAGACAGATGGTGGGTGTGGCCCTGTCAACTCAAACACCTGAGATGGAAGGGCCCCTCAGTTTAGATTCTGTAGCACAGAAATTAATATTGGTATCTCCTTCCCAATCTGTGGAGCACAGTTTAGTCAACATCTTTAGACTAGTGAGAAGATCACTGGGTAATATCTTTAGGTACTAAAACATATAATTCACATCCTCCAAAATTATTACATTTATTCCAGTGTTTCTATCACAAAAGTTGGTAAAATTTCTATTCATAAACATGGGATTAATTTGCTTGTTTTTGATATCTACTGATGATCCATTACTGAGGCAATTTATTCATTTCCCTATCCTACAGAAAATAAATACAGGGACTCATAATTTGTCAAACATTTTACCCAAGTTAGAAATAACATGGCAGAATATACTGTATTTTCTAAGACGTTAACCAAGGCTATCTTTATGAATAATTCACGGATTATCATTGGATTGGCAGAAGGAGAGGAAGAGGGGAGGGGAGAAAGAAGGAAGAGGAGAATTAGAGGGAGAGGGAGAGGGAGAGAGGTTTTTGCCTTTTGGAGCATGAAAATACTCATTGTTTATGAGCATTGTGTATTTCAAATGAGAGCATTCTAATTGAAGAGTCAGGCAGACGATTGATTTCACTTTTAGATTTAGTTGATTATGTAGGTGTTGCATAATGTGAAATAAAAGTCATCAGCTCAGTCAAGACAGATTGCCTTCATTCATTCTAGCTGCCTCCAGTACACAGGACAGCCAGGTGAAAGTGAGTATGAGATTGGACAGCAGTCCAGCTCCATCCAATGTTTTTTGGTGGTTTTATTGCTTTCTCCCACTGTCTTGTTACTTTCTCTCACTATATTGAAATGCCTCGTTTAATGATCTTGAATGGCATTATCAGGTGGAGTCCAGCATCATAGACCTGCCTCTCACAAGTCAGAGGGACACCAGGGCTGATCCCATGTGCATGGTGCTGCCCACAATACTCAGCACATAACAGTTGGAGTGGCTGATGCTAGTCCTATGACTAAAACAATCTCTTGTATTGGGTCACCCTGTGCTGGAGCCATTGACAAATAGACAGAAAATTGGATCTTTATAGGTACCTGAGCTTATTTATGCAGGAACTCATCCTTCTGCACATTGACTGGTACTGGGTTACAGCCCCGACCTCAGCCTGGAGAGAACACGCTGAACATTTCAACCATGAGGTATACTCAGAGAACTGCCCGAAAGGCTCACATGGAAAGTCAAGGCCATCACAGCCAGAGGTCTTAAGAACCCAGTGTTGGACATTTGGAGAAATACTCCGATGTTGCATTGAATGCGTTTTCTCTCCAGGAGAAAGAACCAGGCATTCTATGTGTTTTTCCTCTTTGAGTAGAATTCCTGCCACATGTTAAGAGCAGATAAGTTAGTCACTGAAAGAAAAAAGGGAGTTAATGGCGTTCAGGTCCAAGATGTTTTCAGTGGGGTCAAACTTCCCATCCTAGTACCCGGCCAGAACTTCTTAAATGTCTATGTGAGGAATGATGCTTTTCAAGTTATATGTCTTATGATTGGAGAACATGAACTCCAGTGCCAAAAAACTGTGACTTCTCAATTTAAGCTTAAAGCTTCTGTTACAAGTAAAGAAGAAAATACAAACACCCACAGCCCCAACCTTAGAGATAAAAATATATTAACTTCCAACAGGATTCCTATGTGCAGGTTTGTAACAAGAGACCTTAAACATAATCTAAACACAATCTGCATCTTTCCTTCTTAGTATAATATCAGTGCTCCTATGACTGCTAAGGTATCTTCTTTGGAAACAGGTTTTTACATAAGAAGTGCACACTCACTGTATAAGAAAGTATGACAAAAACACTGGGAAGCATTTATATACACAGATATAGAGAGAATATCTATCTCTCATCTGTCATCACAGCACCACCCGAAATTCCTAGACATCCACTAGAGAGTGGATCAATTTCATTCTCCAAAGAGCAAAGCTAATTTACCTGAAGGAATTTCAATAACAAAACAGCTTTTAAGATTCATTAACCCTTGTGCCTAGCAGAGCACCGGGACCTGCCTGGGATTTTCCAGACCAGACTCCAAAGAACAAGGGTGAGAAGGAGCAACCCACCCCCAGAACAACACAAAACTATTTTGCAGGCACAAACACTGTGGAAGGGCAGGTCTGGAGTTGCAGAGACAGTGGCAGCAATCACCACCAGGAGGATAGCTGAAGGCACCAGGGTTCAGAGCTGCATCACAGATTCAGGACTCCCAGCCTTGGGGAAAATAAGGCTGTAGCTGAGTAGGTGGAGTCTTGCAAAGAATCAGGTCTTCTAGAGAGTCTTTCCAAAAGCAGTAGAGACCAGAAAATGCAACTAGGGAGAGGGTCTTTGTGCAGGGTAGAAGGAAGACCAGTGCCCAGGTAAGCTGAATAGGAGTCCCCAGGGGAAATTACACAGTGATGCTGCCATAACTGGAAGGCATCTAGGATAATCCCTTATCCCCACTCATTTCTACCATATTGCTCTGGAGTCACAGAACCTGACCACTGGAAATTCCATGCCCAGGATTAAAGGAAAAAGAGTGTCTACCAGAAGGGAGGAAGTTACAATGCTCCCCACTTCTCCCAAGCTGTGGGTGGAGGTGGAACTGCAGCCCAATTGCTGATTGTGGGCCAGTGACAAGGTGGCCATTTCTGTTCAAACCTGGGACACTGGGGAAAGCTCTGCATGCCCTACAAACTCCAGCCCCATAGTCTGAACAATCAGGGCCCAATGCAGGGTCCATCTAAGAACGTCAACAGATCCAACCAGTGTTGACACCACAAACTCAAGAAATCCCAATGTTCAGAACAAGATCCAGCTTTATTTGATGCAAATCAATACCCTACTAACATCATCACCGCAGAAATATAAGTAGGATGAAACACAGAAGGAGACACAGAGAAATATACATGAAGTAATGAAGCCAACTAAAGCCCCAGGGGAAAATCTGAATACAACAGATAGGAGCAAACTACCTTGGAAGAATTTAGTCGACAGTGATCAACATACTTATGGAAATCAAGAAAATAATAGAGAAGAAAGAACAACAGTAAGGAGAAGAAATGAAGCAAGATATCAAAGAAATGAAGAACATGATCATAGAACTAAAAGACTACATAAAAGGACTCAAAAATAGGGTGGATAAAGCCTCCAATAGATTTAGTGAGCTAGAAGATAGGATAGAGAAATGCAAACAAGCAAACCAGCAAACAGAAAAAAAGAATGAAAAGAAAATTAAGACAACATTCTCTAACTAGTAAATAACATCAAAAGGAACATCATATGAGTATCAAAAGAAGAAGAGAAAGAAAAAGAAGCAGAAATTGTATTTGAATAAATAATAGTTATGAATTCTCTAACCTAGGGAAGGAAATAAGCCTCCAGACCCAGGAAGCTCAAAGAATTCACAGCAAAAGAAACCCAAACACCTACACCTAGACACATTGTCATCAATACGTCAAAAATACAAGATAAAGAAAAGCTTGTAAAAGCAGTTAGAGAAAAAAGAGTCACATACAAAGTTATAAAGTAGTCCCTAAAAGATTGTCAGTGGATTTCTCATCTGAAACTCTACAGGCCAGAAGGGAATGACATGATATAATCGAAAGGTTAAAAGTAAAGGATTTTCAATCTAGGATATTATACCCAATGAGATTGTCATTTAGATCTGAAGGAATGATGAAATACACTTTCGAGATAAGCAAAAGTTAAAGGAATTTATTACCACAAAATCAACTCTACAGAAAATACTAAAGGAAGCTCTATGAAGTATAAAGAAACCCCACTTATAATCAGTTAGAGATCAAAATATAAGAAGAGGATGATTAGAATGAGTATAAGACTAATCTACCTTTAAACGAAAGTCAGAAAAAAAGCAAAATTCTTAATTCTAACTGTAGGGTAACCTCAAAACACACCTCCAGGAAAAAAGCAAAGAAGGAAAAAAAGGGAAAACAAAACATAACTATACACAACCCACCTAAGAAGAAAATGAGAACAAAGGCAATGTCTGGAACAACACACAGAAGACAAATTACAAAATGGCAATAAACACATATCAATAATCATCCTAAATGTTAACAGAATGAGCTCACAAATCAAATGACACAGGTGGCCAAATGGATTAAAAAGCATAACCCAACATTCTGCTGCATTCAGGAAAAACTCCTTTCAAAACATAAACTAAGTCTCAAAGTCAATGGTTAGAAGACATGCCTACAGTCGAATGGCAACCAAAAGAAAATGGCAACCAAAAACACACACACACACACACACACACACACACACACACACACACACACATATATATGTATGTATGTATACATGTTATATATAACAAATGTCCTATTAAAAAGCATAGCACAAGACAGAGATGAACATTATATAATGATTAAGGGATCATTTCAGCAAGAAGACATAATGCTTATTAACATGTGTGCACTAAATCAAGGAGCATCAAAATATATTAAGCAAGTGTGTTAGAACTGATGAGAGACATCACTAGCAACACAATAACATTAAGAGATCTCAATACCACACTTAAAACTATAACAGATCAACCAAGCAAAAAATTAATCGGGAAACAGCACCTTTAAATAACTATTTGGAACAGTTAGGTCTAACAGACATATATCAACCACTTCATTCAGTGACCACAGATTTCACTTTCTTTCCAAGAGTGCATGGAGCATTCTCAAGGATAGATCATATGTGGGCACACAAAACATGTCTCAACAAATTTACAAGACTGAAATAACAACAAGTATCTTCTCTAGCACATTGGCTTAAAACTAGAAATCAACCACAAAAAGAAAGTCGAAAGACACAAAGATATTAGGGGACTAAACAGTATGATTTTGAATGTATCTTGGGTTAAAGAGGAAATCAAAGAAACAAAAAATTCTTGGAAACAAATGAGAATAAAGACATGTTGCGCTACCAGAATCTATGGGATGCAGCAAAAGCTGTATTAAGAGGGAATTCTATTACAATTCAGGCCTACCTCAAAAACAAGAAAAATCTCAAATAAACAATTTATCCCTACACTTAAAATAACTATAGAAAGAAAAACAAAACCAAAAGTCAATAGAAGAAAGGAAATAATAAAAATTCAAGCAGTAATAAACTAAAAAGAAAACGAAAAGACAATCCAGAAGATCAATGAAACAAAATTTGGTTCTTTGAAAAAAATAAACAAAATTGAAAAACCACTGACTAGACTCACAAAGGAAAAAGAGAGAGAAAACTCTCATAACTAAAATCAGAAATGTAAGGGGAGAAGTTACAACAGATACCATAGAAATACAAATGATCATAAGAGACTTCTGTGAACAGCTCTATGCCAATAAAATCGACAACCTTGAGGAAATGGATAGATATTTAGAAAATACAGTGTACAGAGACTGGACTTGGAAGAACTGGAAAACCTGAACAGAATAATCTCAGGCAAGGAAATTGAAGGGGTAATCACAAGTCTTCCTTAAAAAACAAAATAAAGCAAGCTCAGGACAAGATGGTTTTTCTAATTATGTTACCAAACTTTCAGAGAAGAATTAATACTAATTTTTCTCAAATTAATACTAATTATTCTCAAGCTTTTTCAAAATGTTGAAGAACAGGGAGCACTTCCAAATGCTTTCTGTCAGGCCAATATCACACTGACACTGAACTCTGATAGAGCTATCACTAAGAAAGGAGATTGCAATTCACCATTTCTAACGAACATAGATGCAGAAATCCTCAGCAAAATATTTGTATACGGAATCCTATAAGGCATCAAAAGGATTATTTATGATGACCAAGTGGGATGCAAGGATGGTTCAACATATATAAATCTATTAATCCAATACACCATATTGACAAGATCAAGAAGAAAAACCACAAGATTGTATCAACAGATGCAGTGAAAGCTTCTGAAAAGATCCAACATCCATTCCTATTAAAAACCCTGCATAAATGGGGACAGAAGTTACATAACCAGCATAACAAAGGTCACGTACAATAAAACCTCAGTCAGTACCTTAGTCAGTGGTGAGGTCTGTAACAAGGTAAGGCTGCTCACTCTCACCACTGCTATTTGACATCATACAGAGGTCTTAGAATATTACTTATAAAAATGGAAGAATAGATGAATTTCAAAAGCATTGTCTTAAGTGAAAGAAACCAGACATCAAAGGCTACATACTACATAATTGCATTTCTATAATGTTCTAGAAAAACAAGACTATAGAAACAGAAAACACTCTATTTAGAGGCTGACAAGAGTTTGAATGGGGAAGGGATTACCACAAAGAGACAGGAGAGAACGTTTGGGGGGTGATGGAACTATTTGCATCTTGTGGTGATGATTTTATGATATGCCATTGTGAAAACTCTCAGAACTGTACATAAAGGAGTAATATTTCTGTAGGTAAAATTCAAAAACATGAATAAAAATAATAAAAAACTTAATTTTTGTCTTCTCAAAAATATTTCTTATGTAAAATGAAAAGAAAGATAAAGAAAAGCACATATATTTCATAAGGTTACTCTCCTTGAAGTCCCACTTAGATTTATAAAAAAAAAAGAAAGCTGCCTCCCATTCCAGTAGCTCCTTCCATGTGTCAACTTTGGATTGTAAATCTCTCTCCTTCCCAGAAGTAACCAGCATCCTGTCATAGCAATCACTTTCTTCCATTTTTGTCACTGTTGTCACTCAAATGTGTATCCCTAGACACCATAGCTTAGTCCTGACTATTTAAAAGACATAGTTTGTAAACTTTCTTTTAAGTTATATGTTGTCTTTGATCCCCTTCTAACTACTGGACTTTTCAACCGGGAGTGTCCCGGGGTCTGAATTTTGCTGATTGTGGTGAGGTTTAGCTCGTTTCCCTTTTCTCTGTATTTTCTCAAAAACAAAATAAAACAAAACAAAAACAAATAACAACAACAAAACTAAATAATTGGGACTCCATCAAGCTTAAAAACTTTTGCATAGCAAAAGAAATGGCCATTACAACAAAAAGGCAGCCCATTGAAGTCAAGAAAATATTCACAGCATACATCAGACACTAACTTAATCTCCGCATCTCCAAAGAGCTCAGCTCACACATCTCAACAAAAAAAGTAAACGATCGGCTCAGAAAATGGGCAGAAAAACTGAACAGACACCTGTCTGAAGAAGACACACCGATGGCCTACAGACACTTGAAAAATGTCCTACATCACTCTTCATCAGAGAAGTACAAATGAAAACCACAATGAAATACCACCTCACACCAGTGAGAATGGCCTATATCCAAAATTCCAGAAATAACAAGTGTTGGAGGGGACACGGAGATAAAGGAACCCTCCTTCACTATTGGTGGGAATGTAAATTAGTACATCACCTCTAGAAAACAGTATGGAGAGTCATCAAAAAATACAGATGGTGCTGCCATTTGATCCAGCAGTCCCACTCGTAGGCATAGAGACTACAAAATGCCTAATCAAGAAAAATATCTGCACCCCTGTGTTCATAGCAATGATACCAAGATTGTAACTTGGTGCCTGGGGTCATGTCTCACAGAGTTCCAAGAATGAACTCCTGGACCAAAGAGGCAAGAGAAAATGGAGGAAAGTTTATTGGAGGAAGTGCAGACTCCCCACAGGAGGAGGTCCCAAGGAAGCGCTGCCTTTATGGCTCCAGTGTCTGGGTTTTTTATTTTTTTCTAAAGTTTTGTGTGGGCTTGGAATCAATGGTATGTTATACCAATGGTGTGTTGGTGTGGTAATGAAGCATTTCAGGAGTCCCACTGGTCCCTTCTTATGTTAATAAGGTATTCTGGAACTTTCCCTCCACTGGCTATTCTAACTACTCCCTTTGTCCTTGTCACAGAGTCTTCATGTCTAGGGCTTGGGCTTTCTTTAGTAACAGGCAGGCCACAGACTTTCCATCACTAAGTACTTCATTCCATGTCCCCTGCCCTAACGGCCTAAGGTCCCTCTAAACTCCTTAAGCATCACAGCTCCCAAGAGCCCAAACAGGGAAACTTAACGCCACCAACATATGACTGGAGAAAGAAGCTGTGTTCTATGGATTCAGTGGAACTCTGCGCAGCTACTTTAGAAAAAGGAAAAGGTCCCCTTTGCAACAATCTGGATGGAACTAGAGGGGATCGTGTTAAGTGAAATAATTCAGAAGGAGAAAGAGACATGCACGATGGGTTCACTTATACGTGGAATGCAGCAAAATGAGCCAAATAAATAATTTGATCCCAGCAAAAACCCACGAGACACAGATGATGGATGTCAGGAGGAGAGGGAGGGGGGAGGGAAGCGGAGTCGGGGGACAAGGTGGTGGTAAAAGACACTGAAACTCTGGTGACAGGTATGGCAGGTAACACCCATAGACTGAGAAAGGAGTTCAGCATCTTAAAATGAGTATGGCCTTATAAACAAAAGAAATAATAGTAAAATCACTATATTATTTAAAGAAAAGGGTCAACCCTTGGCAAGCCCTGGTGACCTAATGGTCTAGTATGTTTTCTGCTGCTTTCCTTTATTATTTCCAGTTTCTAGACCATCCACGGAGTATGGTCAATCCCTTTCTCCCAGAAAACGCAATGCCAAGACCTGGTCCTCATTAACAAAATTCCAAGTATCCTACTGAGACACAGAAGCCCATGATGCAGAACAGGGCAGAGCAGGGGTCCCTGGTGCCCCTATCACTGGATTCAGGGAAGTCTTTCAAGAATTCAGTTCAACTCTGGACCATCTACCCAGTTCTGATGCAGTCAGTGTGGACGGGGGGGTCGGGTGGCAGCAGTTATCAAAGCTCCGGGGTGGTTTGAGTGTGCATCCAGGACTGAGAGCCACTTGGGGAAGAGAAGGTCATGTTCATTGAGCTAGTTTTATTCAAAAACAAAATGACAGGGCCATGATTTCTTCACCGTGAGTCTTAGTGGAAGAACCAAGATGTTTGTGCAAACCCAACTGAAGGAAGAACCCAGCTTGGAGCTTACTTCTCTGAAGAAATGGACTGGTCTTCCGGGAGATTCCAGGATGGGAGCAGCAGTCAGGATGAATGAGGACCAGAGGCTCCTTGAGTCTTCACAGGTCTCCTGAGAATCACAGCCAGAGAGGGAACATTTCCATCAAATTCCCCAAGTGCCTTCCCTTCCTCCTTGCTGGTGGGCTGGTCAGACTGAACCACCTGGCAGGTGAGTGTCACGTGGTGCTGGGCCCACGTGTGGTTTCGCGTGTGCTTGACTACAGGGGAAGTCATGTTCTCCTACTTGCCACCGAGGATGGGATGGAGGCAGAAGCTTTCCCTGGAGTACTTGATGAGCAAGTGGATATTATCTCTTGACGAGGGGTTTAAACACAGAGATTAAAGGGCTGGCTTGACCTCTAAGAGCTTTCCGAAGGCCCACAAGGTGGGCATTCCATCCAGATATCATATAGGACATCTCAGCCTCTCATTTTATCTTCAGGTTGGAAGAAGAGGAAAGCAGAAATCTGTGAGTTTGGGTCAAAAGTAGTGAAACTAAGTGAAAGGGAAACACATCTTTTGTGGATTTTTTTCTTGGTTTGGCTAAAACTTGACTCACCCAAGGATGCTCTCTTGGGGCTCAAAGACATCTTGTAGTTATTTCTTGGAAAAGCAATTTCATTTTTCTTTTTTTATGTGATAAGTTACAAAGGAATCAATCTACATATTTAAATAACATGACAATGACATTCCTAAATGATAACTTACTGAAAATTAGGTGAAAATATTGAAAATAATTATTTTTCACTAGTAATTTGAGCCTGGGTTCCTTTCTATCTATATGCAAATGTTGGATTCCTGAGTCTAATTTTTTTTTTACTATATTGTAATATTGCCTATTTCACAAAGTTAAAATTAATGAAGTTCCATTGTGAAAGTGAAGCTTTTTCATGGCAGGCTTGGAAGATTCATACCTACATGCAAATGCTGCCATCATATACCCTTCCTGTCATCATAGAGCTACCGGCCCCATTTTGTTATTTAAGTAAAATGACTTATTTTACTCTCTTCCCATTAATGTAATGATCTATTAACTCTTTCAAAAAATGAGATGTAACATATATTATTAAATCA
>RJWH01007568.1:0-38826 GCA_004363575.1 Solenodon paradoxus | reverse complement strand
AAACCAGCATGTGAGATCTAAATTAATAAAACAGACAATATAAGGTTTGGAATGCTTTCTTCAAAGGAAAGTTATGAGAAAATCCAGTGTGTAAAGCAGATCAAAGCAAGTGATCTGGTAGATACAAGTAGGCTGCTGTGTTCTCTGCTGCCTGCCCCAGCCTTAAACTCCAGCAGCACCCAACTTCAGAGCACTCAAAAGGGGAGGGAGAGTGCACTTTCAAAGGTGAGGAGCTCCAATGAGCAGGTAAGAAAGGGCCCACCAGGTAGGACAAGCTACAAAGACACAAATGTGGAGGTAGGAATAATGCCCCTGGGTCTACTTAGAGGAGATAAAAGAGCACAACTGCCAGAAGTAGAGGGTTCCTGGATGGGAAAATAAAAAAAGTCAGTGCCACTGTGTCCCCTTTCTGGAGTGAATTCTAATCCTGAAGAGCACACAGCAGCTGTGCAGCTAGTGAGCCATGCGGTAGTGGCTTGCAAAGGGCTAGATGAAGGGCATAGCTCAGGAGTATAGCCCACTGGCAGAGTGAGCAGCAGAGAGACTCCATCTCCACCCAGCTTTTAATCCCATCCCTCACCCAAGGCTCTCCTTCCCACAGCATGATCCCTGTAGGGAGGTATAGGAAAATGGGGGAATCCCAACCAAAATGCTTCCAAGGACTGAACATGAAATATAAATGAGAGAAGTAGGACAGGGCAGGTTGTAGAACATATGCCTCTGCTTATCATGCCTGGCATTTCTCAAAACCTAGCCCCACCTCCACTTCCCTGACTTTTGTCATGTTGGCCATGTTGGGATATAGGTCCAAGGGATCAAATCTCCCAGTTTTTCAAGAAGAAGAAACATTATATAACATTATGACACTTCATGGGCCAATGAGAACATGTTTAAAGGCCAATGTGCAATTCCTACATTAAAACAGGATTCTGAGATTTTATTGCCTACTGCACTGGCCTCAGCATCTTGTCCAGGGTTTAACATTTATATGTGCTCAATACCTACGTACTAAATGAGTACAGGAGAACCAACTATTAGGTTAGGCAAAAAATTGTAAGTCAATTTCTTTTGTCTCTCTTCAATTAGATAAGCATAGCAGCTTATAGCAGGGGAGGTATATGGAATGCTTTGTTCTAAGTAAAGGGAAATCTATATATGTTACTCACCAAGTCACTATTTATTAACAGTGCCAAGGTTACTATATTTGCCCTCAGGTCTCAAATCTTCAAGCTCTTTTGTTATGCTAACCCAAATTTCAATCTAATACTTTTCTCTTTTCCCTTCTCACCATCCTCAAAGATTTTACAATAGGTGAAAAAAATCATAATGGAAAAGTAAATGGGTATCTGTCAATTAATAGTCAAATGTGGTTATTTATGCCTCACACTGGTCTTCTCTACAATTGTCTCCCTGGTACCAAGTGAGCTCTGTCTGGCAAATGATATATTCTCAATAGATATTTGCAGAATCTTAAAAAAAAAAAAGACACCACCCAAAAGTAAATGGGAATGTATTACAGCTTCCATACCAGGGTGGTAGGTAGCACTACATCTATCTCCAGCCTCAGGTGGGAGCTAGAACATGGGCTCTGCGTCTCTGCCTTCCAGAGCTCTAGTCCTTGCCAGAGAATAAGGGATGTGTATATACTCATGGGGTTGCTAGGAGCATCTTTAGAGCTCTTACATCAAATGTATTTCGGAGGTTTTGGTGATGCATTGCAAGTCTCTGTCTCAGTAGCTCTGGCTGGAGGTTACAGAAAGACAAGTGTGTGGTTTGTACATTTAGTGAATTCTAAGATAGACAGGGTGAAAGTTCTACCGAAGGCATATCCTGTATATCAGAATGAAACAACTGTTATAAGGCAGTAAAGAAATAGCTCCAGATATCCAGTCACTGAAATGAGGCACTTAATCAGAGCTTTAAGGCAAAGACCAAAGTATGCCAGAAATGAACAGATCCTAGAATTGCCAGAACTAAAGAAATTCTTGATCATCTTGCCGACCATATGCAAGACAGAATAGTATAATGAATCTCAAAAATCTTTAGTTGGCTTAGATTATTGTTGCCAATCTTATTTGATCTATCCCCTTCCACCACTGTTTTTCCCCTTCATTTAAAAGTTACTAAAACTGGTTTAGGAGAACAAGTGTGTCACTCAGAGCCACTCTGTTAGGAGCAGATATAAGGTTATAACTCAGGCCTCAATTTTTAAATAATTGTAAAAGATTCTTTTTAGAGATCAAAACTGAAGGAAACAAAATAAAAAAGATTTCCCCTGAGTGAAAGTCACCTTCTTCAGCAAATTTTATCATTTCAGGAAGCTAAAAAGATGAGTAGGAAAATAGATAAGAATATATAAATCTTTTTAGATCAACAGATACATTTTTAAATAGCATTTTAAATGGATAGTGAAATAGTTGTGTATATCTCTGTGGAAATTAAATTGTTAGCAGAGGAAAGGTTAATATATTTAGTAGAACACAGTAACAAAAATCTATGTTTCATATTTTTAAAAAAGATATCATGGAGAAAAATATTTTCAGTGAAATTTAATATATGTATTTGACAAGAGAGCTCTATTTTTGTTTTATCTTATACCCATATACTTTGGGGGTGGGGGTGGTAGTGGTAGTATCTTTTTAAGAGGGCAGAGATCATTTATTTTCCAGGTAATGAAAGCACATTTCCTAATTAAAAATGAGAAGCAGACATCTGTTCTTCTTCCAGTAATATGAGAAAATGTTTAATTTTATAAAATCTGCAGACTGGAATGTTTTATTTGCTGTTTCCTCCATCTGCCCTTTTAGTTATGGCTAAATCCCATCTCTTCTTACTCTCTATTGCATCCCCAGTGCCTAAAGAACTCACATTTGCTAAATATTCAAAAATATTTCTAATATGCAAAATGAACCAGTCTTGGTTTATTTGACACTCTATTCTTCAAAAACCTTGCCTTAGCTTTCTGGCTTTCTTCTCTTATACCAACCCAATTCTATCTTTTCATTAATTTTATTGCTCTGACATCTGAAATAGTAACTCTTCCAGATTGTCTAAGAGTGATGCCCTAATGCCAGATAGTATGGCTATATTACCTTGTACAATTGATGAGTATTTATAATTCTGTAAAGGAGGAAACCTTTCAGATGATAGCACATGGGAATGCAGGACCTCAAATTTCTGAGGCCTTGAAACTCATTTTTTGATTTTTGAAGCACAAGTTAAACATTTAAAAATAGAGCATAAGGCATTCCCTGGTGGTTCAGGCACTAAGTTGGCAGACAGCTGGGGACAGACTATGTAAAGCCTAAGAACATAGTTTTAAGACTCAGGGTCTGGAAACAATCAAAAATAAATTAACAACTAAATAAAAGTGCTTCATCCTCTTCTTTCCATAAAAAAATGCTTGTTCCTCCTCTCCATTCCTCTTAAAAATTGATCATAAGTGTTTTATTAATAAGAACTACATAGTAATGCCACTTGATGCTAACTAAGCTATACCATTAAAACACTATATTCTCACACTTTGTAGCTCTACTATTTTTTATGCTT
Organism: Solenodon paradoxus; assembly: GCA_004363575.1. Taxonomy (NCBI): domain Eukaryota; kingdom Metazoa; phylum Chordata; class Mammalia; order Eulipotyphla; family Solenodontidae; genus Solenodon; species Solenodon paradoxus. Next base: position 35,277 of record RJWH01007568.1, on the reverse strand, counting down.
AGTAGCAATCTTAATGCTAATCCACTGTAGCACTCCTTACTGACTGATGGTATCTAAAGTTCAGGGGCAATGCAAGAGTAGCCTCTAAATACTTTGGACAAACATACACTTCATACAAAATGGTCAACAGCTAATTATTACATCCACAGTGAAGAGATCAAATGAAATTGGCAGAAACCAAAATTACACTGTGAGAAATTCAGGCTTAAGGGGAAAAAAGTGTATCCTGAAAGCAAAAACCTAAAAAATAATGAGCACAGCAATTACATGAAAATCCCTTTTGTTAGTAAGCTATAATTTCTACTCCTTAAGAGGTCTAGAAATAATTTTCAGATGTAGAAATGTGCCAAGATGGGTTGGGCGAAAATTTCTTCCATTTATCACAGTGAGGCAGGGAGGAAATTGATTTTAATTTCTTTTCTGTGTTAATTTTCAGCTATGGTTGTTCAACCTCTGCACTGTTGACATTTGGGGACAGATTATTTGTTGTTGGGGCAGGGGGAGGGCTGTCCTGTGCAGTGCTGGTGGTTGTTTATGAGCATCCCTGGCCTCCATCCACTAGATGCTAATAGCATCACCAGTCCCCACTGTGAAAACCAAAAACATCTTCAGGCATTACCAAGTGTCCCCCAGCAGGTAAAAGCAACCTCAGCTGCGAACCATTATTTTAAGTTTCTGAAAACAGCCATCTGTCCCCTCTGTCCTCTTTTGTATCATTGCCTACCCACCAAAAACCAAACTCACCAATGCATGTTAATTTTCTTTCCAAATCTATACAACGAAGAGTTACTTCACTGAAGAGTTATGACGATTAAAAGAAACTGTAAGCAGAATGGTTAACCTGCTTCTAGGAGGACGTGTAACAGTCACTTTTCGCTAAGCTTCTGAAGAACGTATCTATCCCTTTCAGGTACTTTATTCCAAAGGTAAGCTGACATATTTTGAATGTGACATTACATTCTGAAGAAATAAAACCAGAAATTGTGGTTTCTTATCTTTTCTCTCATAGGAGAAACACAAGTCTTAATTTTTAGAAAGAACACAGAAACAAAACAAATACTTCCACTTTAAAGGTTACACTTCAATGAATTCTTGCCAGGAGGCATGGTTTTATAAACACAGAACCTTGAACAATGATCTGCAAACAATAACAGCCTATATGCTCCACTCCACAGTACTTACAGCCTCCTACCCAAGTTTCTATGGTGATTTTTGGACTCGAATAGTTTGAATTCAAACTACTAATCAAAAGAAAATCTCGGTCCTCATTCCTTAAAGCATTTTTAATAATTTGTTGGGATAGAGAAAAGATTTCAATAATTTTTTTTTCTGAATTAAAAAATCAGAAATTTTACGTAAGATCTCAAACCCTAGTGGACTGAGGATAAGAATTACAGACCAATTTTCTAAGCCTCTCGTTATTCTACAATCAGGGAATAAAAGACATTGTTCAAGTAGAGGCAGAGTTTAAACATGTCACATAGTTGAGAAATCGTCAGCAAAATATTAATCACAGATGTAACCTGACATATACTCTCCCATGTTCCTTAGGTACAATATATTCCAGCAATTAAAAAATACACTCCATTTCCTCTAAGTGCACATTCAATCAGACTAGATGACAACACCATCAAGCTGCTGAAATTCTGAAATCCAACCTGCCAAACAGTCCTTCTCCAAAGAAAAGTGAAGAGAAATGCACGCATCTTTTTCAAATGTGGAAATGCCTAAAAATTATATAAGGATTTCAAAATAATCCCCGGTAAGAAACTTCACTTCAAACCAGCACTTCAAATTCTCAATCTAATTTTAAATTTCTTATTTGTTATAAATGGCACTCAAATAAAATATTTCCTTGTGCTCCTAAGAATGCTAAAGGCTTTAAGATCCCTCTAGCAGACACTGGCATAAACCTTCAAAAAGCATGGGTTGTATCTTTAAAAGGTGTTGATGGAAAAGCAGATGAAAAACTAATCTCCACCTCCTGTCACTTAAGACATACAGCCCACGCACTCCGCATGCCCAGCCAGCATCCTGCATCCACCCTTTCTTTCAAGCCCACTGCATTAGACCATGGAAATTCAGGATGTGTGTCCACAGTGGCTCCTGCTCTGATTCCAGCTGGCCCTCCACATGGCATGGCCATGACCTTAGTCACACTTCCCCCGATATCCTGTGAGTGGGCTCAAGCTAGAGTCAGACCTTCCCACTGCTGCTGCCCGCCCTGCCCTGCTCCTGGAAATGACAAACCCCCACTGCTTAAAACATTCCATTCTCCTCTAACACCAACAGAGCTTCCTGCTCCCCACCCCTCCTGAACAACAGGTCTTTGAAAATCATTCACCACCCTGGTAACACCTTTAACCATTTAGTTCTTCGGGAGGGGGAGGTATTTACAATTTCACTCTGGATTTTCACAGAAGCATGTTCTCTGATTTAACTAAACTATTTTAGCTATAATCACAATAATCACATCTTCAGGAATTGTAAGCACACGCAATGCTCAGAATCTAAAGTAGCACTGAAAAATTTGCACAACAAAGCTCTCTTCATTAAAGAAGTACTTCATTTAATAGAGAGGGGACCCTTTGGAATCAAATTTACATAAGCATTATCTTGAGGGTCCTTTTCTAGTTGGACTGAGGATTTCAGAAATTTTTGACTTGTATTTATAACTCTTGTCTTTGAAAGGGAACTTTCATTTTACTAAATAGGCTAGTGAGAGAAAAGACTCCCCATTTAGTGTTAGTTGAAGAATCAGGAAAGAAGCAATTTGCTTCATCAGTTGATGGAAATATAGCTAATGACTGGCAGTATTAATTACACCTTCCTCTTAAAATGTGTATGTAGATACTAAGGACAGTTTTTCAAGCAAAGATGTGAAGATGCATACTATTCTAATTATTAAAAAAATAGCCAGAAAGTTTCTGGTTCTTAGAAGGTAGAGTGTGTTCCACTCTGTCCTCTCAGTGGACAAAATTTTAAAATCTGGAAGGACTGCCTGGAACAGCTATTTGAAGACTCTGAAAAGTAAATATTAGCAGGAATATTAGGAAAAAACAGAATTCAAAATAGCATCACCTACTAGAGACTTTACCATTACTTTTTCCTTTAATATGCCCCAAACCTGAACTCAAAACACTGTCAGCAGGCACTGATGCTGACAGAGATCCAGGGAATGCCCTATACCTCTGACTCTAAAAGCAGGGAAGAAAATTGATACTCAGAGAAATCTCCCATTTTCCCCCTTCACTTTGTTCTCTAAGGCCACAGCCCCCAAGTGGTGAGATTTGAACTAATGAAAATGCTCCAGCAACCAGTCACCAACAATCTGGAAACCTATGGAAGAATGGAAAGTCTGAGCAAAGATATAAAAGCTATAAAGAACTGCTGGAAATTTTATAATTGAAAAATACAATAGCTGAAAAAAAAAAACAACCTGACTAGATGGGCTTGATGCAACATAGAGAGAAGAGTCAGTGAACCTGAAGATAGATCATAGAAATTAGCCAATTTGAACATCAAAGAGAAAAAAAAAAAGACTTAAAGAGAACAGAGCCCCAGGGATTCAAGGGGCAATAACAGAACAGAAGATTTGTCATTTTTGTGAAAGGTGAAAGAGCAAAGTGCAGGGAAATATTAACAAAATAATGTCTGAAAAATTCCTAAATTTCTCCAAAGACATAAATCTACAAATTCAAAATGCATAGTAAACTTCATCTAGGATGAACTCAATGAAAAATCTGCTGAAAAGGAGAGATAAAACAATCTTGAAAGCAGTGTGTCTTACCTATAAGGAACAAAAATTCAACTGATACAGATTTTTTTATAAAATACCATGGAAGAAAAAGAAATGGAACATTTAAAAGGCATCTAATGAAAAGAACTCTTCACACAGAATTCTATATATAGCGATTATATCTTTTAGGAAAGAAGGGGAAATATAGATTATACATCCTTAGATGAAGGAAAATTAAGATTATTCATTGACAGTTGAGTTCCTCTAAGATAACAGAAGAAAGCTCTTTAGCAAAAGGGAGATGATACCATAAGGAAACTAGGAACATCAGGAATGAATAAAGTGACAGAAATTGTAGAAATCTGGGTAAACGTAACATGCTATATTTCTTTTGAGCTCTTTGTCGAAAGCAAAATTGTGAACATTATCCATGGGATTTTCAATTTATTCAAGTATAACTAAAGAAGGGAGACTAGAGAGATCTACATAGTAGTATAGTTTCTACTCTCCACTTAAAGAGGTAAAACACTGCTTCTAAATTGACTGTTAAGGATATACATTGTAATGCCTACAGCAGAAAATAAAAAAGATATAAAGAACATAAGGATCAGTTAAAGTAACACATTAAGAAATATTCAAATAACTCAAAAGAAGGCAGAATGTGGAAAACATAAATGAAAATAAAGGAAATAAGCAGAAAACTAATAAAATGGTCAGTATCAATAATTTAACTCAAAAACTAAACATATGGATAAAAGAGACTGAGCTGATTAAAACAATGTAAACCAACTGGCACTCCCCAGTGGAGTAGAGGTTACATCAGTTGCCTCTGAAGGAGTGCAGTCTACATATCCCTGGTTTGAGTCCTGTGGGGACAAACAACCAGTGTGAACAACTAAATAAAAATAAAATGAAATGCTTCTTCTTCCTCTTTCTTCCTGTCTGCATGCCCACTTGCCTTCATTCCTGCCTGCACCTTTCCTTAAAAAAAAATGTAAAGCAACTATATGTTAATAGAAATTCACTTAAAATGTAATCATGTCAGTAGACAAGTAATAATAAATGGATGGAAAAAGCATACCAGGTAAAAACACCATTCAAAAGAAAGCTGGAATGGCTTTATTTGTATCAGACAAAGCAAACTTCAGAACAAAGTAAACTGCCAAGGACAAAGAAGGGCATTACATAATGAAAAAAGGGTCAATCTGCCAAGAAGATGACAATCCGAAATGCTTTTGTGCACAACAGACCTTCAAAATACAACAAGCGAAAACTACAGAATTAAAAGGTCAAATAGATAAATCTAAAATCTAAAGTTACAGTTGGAAGTTTCAACATTCTCTCCCTATGGAAGTAGTGAACAGAAAATACCACCAACCAAGTTAATCTAATATTTACAAAACATTCTAATTAACAAAAGCACACATAATTCACCAAGCTAGACCACACCTAAGGTATAAAACTATAGCAAACTTATAAATGTGTGTGATGCATTTAAAATGGTGCCGATGGCCAAATTTCTAACATTAAATGTTTATATTAGAAAATAGATCTTTACTGAGTAACCTACATTTCCACCTGCAGAAACTAGATAATGAAGAGCAAGATATAACCAAAGCAAGAAAAGATATAACAGTAGAAATAAATGAAAGGAAAAATGGTAGAAGAAAATCAGTGATATCAATAAAACTGTTAAGCTTCTAGTAAGAGTGACAAAGGAGAAAAAAGGAGAAAGCACAACGTACTAATATCAAGAGTGAAAGAGGAGATATTACTACAGATCTCACATACATTAAAAGGATTAAATAAAGGGCGGTTAGGAACAATTTTATGCACACAATTAATATAAATTCAACAATTAGTATTGCTATCACTTTTGGTGAATATTTGGCATATATTTATGAAAGATTAATGGTCTTTGTGTTTGCCATTGTTTTGTGAGTTTGTTTGTTTTTTTGTTTTTGTGTTTAACCCATCTGGTGTCAGAGTAAAGCTGATCTCAAAGTAAGTTGGGAAGTTTTTCTCTGCTTCTGAAAGATTGTCTAAAATTGATGGTATTTCTTTCTTAAACGTCTGTTAGAATTTACCAGTGAAGTCATTTGAGTCTGGAGATTTCTATTTTGGAAGGGTTTTAACTGTGCATCTAGTTTTATTAATGATTATAGGACTATAATGGTTATTAATTTCATCTCAGGTGAGTTTGGTACGTTGTATTTTTTCCTCAGGAATTGTTCTAAGAAGTTCTTGTTGAATTCTCAAGTCTGATTTCTCCTGGTCTAGGGGAGAGATAATCTGATCCAGGATCTCCCAGGATTGTCACTGAGAGGTTTCTAATCTTCTTGGCAATAATCAGACACTGGTAGTAGGGAGGGTGAAGTCAAAAGTTACAGGAGCCTCAGGGAAAGTTAGTTATTGGTGGGATAAATTTTGGGATCCTAGTTTCTGAGACCGGCCTCACATTGCAGTTACTACAGTCATCCCAATTCCTACTTGGTTAGAGCAGACGATCTGAAGTGTTCTATGAAGTGAGCTAAGAACTGTGGGACTGCAAGTAGGGCCAAGGATGGGAGGTGGATATGGGAGATAGAGTCAGTTCTAAGTGTAAAGCTGGCCAGGGAAGGTCATGGGTTCTCCACAGCTCTCCAAGAGTAACTGCTCTCCGAACTCTCTTCTGGGATTCCTCCATCCTAGACACAGCAAATAGCCAGGCATGTGTTAAATGCTGACACGGTTTCTGCCCAAGCACAAGGAGTGATCTTTTTAATTCTTTTATTATTTTGAAGAGAATTTAGGTGCTACAGAAAGTTTGGAAAACACTGCCTTTGGTTGCCCCAAAGGAGGTGATTCGGTTTCTGGCATAGGCTCCCCAGAAAGACAACTGACCAGTCATTCCCAGTCCATGGCACCACACTTCAATGGAACCAGCCTGGGTTTGGAATCGAAGTGGTGACCTCCAACTGCTTGCCTGCAATTCTTCCTCCATTTAGTCAGAAACAAACTAGGACTCATAAAACAAAAAGCAATCTCATAAATCTCCTTGCCCATGCCCTTATTTTACATATAAGGAAAATGTGGTAGATATGGGAAATGATTGATTCAAAGTCAAATTCTTTTTGAGGCAAAAATGAGATTGGAGTCCAAGTTCCTGAGTCTCAGTTCGGTGGTCTTTAAACTACATATAAAATAAGTAATAAATGGACAGTTATAACTATATGTGTGATGACATATGAACTTTAATGGGGGAATACAGCCATTTAACCAATTACACAGCATAATTCCCTTTAGGTCTATCTATGTAGCTGCAAATGGCAGGATGTCATATTTTTTGATACCTGAGTAGCATTCCATTGTGTATTATGCTTAGTGAGATAAGCCAGAAGGAGAAAAACAATGTAGAATAACATTCATGTGTGGTATAGAGAAAAACCATGCAAATAAATGAATTAATTTGAGCAATAGACTTTTTAGTCAAAAAAAGCCTATCAGTGGTTACAGAAAGAGGGTGGGTGGGCAAACTAGGTAAAGGGGATCAATTATATAGGAAGGACGGACTGACATGATGGTGAACTTTATATTATATACAGATATGGATATACTATGATGCATACCTATAATGTTATGATGCAATGTTCCTTCAGTAAAATTAATTTAAATTTAAAAAAGACGATTACCCAAATAACTAAGATGGAGTTACTATGGAGAACTGCAAAGTATAAATACATTGCCTTAAAAAATCTTCCTAAAACACAGCCCACCACCACCAAAACCACAGTTAACAGTGATCCCAATGGAAAAGTTTTACTTTGAAAAATGGGGAAATTATCATATGTGAGCTTTGGGGGATTGAGTAAAATTTCATACTGGTAACTTCTGTAGCCTAGAAAGCATTTTAGTCCTAATGCCTGAAGCACAATCTCATACAGACAAATAAAAGAGACTATCACTTTTGTATATTAAAACTAGACAAAGATTAAGGTTGACTTTGCTGAACAAGGATGAAGGAGCATTTGTGAGGTGTCTCAAGCCAAAAATGACCCAGATACTGCAGGGGGATAGCCCCGGAGTCAAGAACGTCCTGAGTAAACCAGATATTTCTGCAGAGAAGGGAATGAATGAATTCTAGGATTCCATGCTTTGATGCCCCAATAGTGAAAAAAGGGCATGCGGAAACACACACAGATAAAGCTGCTAATTTTATCTCAGATGAGATATATTTCTCTCTGATGAATATAACACTTGTAATGGAAAACTTATATAAAAGTTTGACAAATTTTCCCTTTAGGAAATCTTTTCTCCACAACTGGCACTTTGATGATGGAAGCATTTAAACTCTCTGATTTTCCCCTATACTTTCAAGAGATAACTATCATTGCAGAATCTGAGATTTAAGATGAAAATGGTCATCATTTAAGCCTTGCAGATAGTAAATTACAACATGACGGAGTTTAATAAAACAGACTCTGATCTGTAGTCCATGAATGGATCATTAATTCTATTTTAATAAAAGGTCAAACTCTTTTAACCATAACAATCAAGAGAATGGTATGTAATTATTTATGAAGCAGTCTTCTAGAAGAAAATACAAAGACACCTATGATGTGTATGAGATAACTACTAGAAGAGACATTCCCACAAGCTTCCAAACCATGTTGTAAAGCGAGGTAAACTAATCAAATAGTTTGGGACAGAAAAGCAGGGGTAACTGCAAGAGATTATCATCACCACAGTGGGTAGGATTCAGCCCACACTAGTACCAAAGATTTCTGATTTCCTGCTTTGGGTTCTTTCTGTTCATCATTTCAAAACAACTGATAGTGCTTATTTTTACTTAAATGTACAGAATTTAAGATTTAAAAAAATGTTTTCTTACTATATTCAGCTTAAAACGCATTTATATCAACCAACTCTGATAGGGAAGAAATCATCACAACAGGTAGGCACTAAGAGTCTAAAGCAGCCATTACCTCAAAAACTTAATGGAATCTCCCTTCTTAAAAATTATTATTAAAAGAATTACTTAGGCTTGCATTTCCCCCAGATCCTCAGAAGCTGGCTAAGTAACTGTAAAAGTACCCTATTAGTTCAGTAATTCTATGAGTCAAAGGAAAAATGACTATAATTAATTTTGGGCTCTACGTTTCAACACCTTGACAGTAAAAAAGGACATGACGAAATATGTACAGATAAAGCGTCTTGATTTATCTCAGGACTTGATAAAAATAACACTTATTTTTATATATGTTCACTGCCGTATCCAGAGCACCTAGTACAAAGTCTGGTATATAGTGGGGCTTCGAAACGGTTATTTTTAATAGGATAAATTTCTTAAAAATAAGTGCCTTAAGAAATCACTATTTTTTTATTCAAAGTGATATGAAAGTAAGAAAGGAAATAGCAAATCAAACACACATTTAGTTAATTTTTTTCCTTGGTATGATTTGGTGACATCAAATAAGTGAGGATAACACATTATCTTCTACTGTTTACTAGCTATGTTATCTCTGACAAATGATTTGAATGTCTTTCTTTAGTATCTATGCCCTCTTATTTAAAATAAAGCCAATAATCTCTTTCTCATAGGGTGACAGTATGGAGTAAACGCAGTCATTATGTTTCAGAGCTTGGCATACAAAAGGTGTTCAACAAATGAAGACCCATGTGAAGTTTTCTAGTATTCTCTTTTGACCTCAGACATAGAAGTCAAATACAGGTCTTTACCACCCATGTCAGTTTCTAAATTTCTTCCCAAAGAAATGAGCCCTTCACTCATTACAGTAAGAATTCTCCACAATGACTGTAGATCAGAACCCCAGGAGTTTGCCAAGCCAGCAGACTTGCTGACTGTGACCCTCCAGTGGTAGGTGAGAGGACAGAGTTGCTGGCATCTCCCAACTAACCCTCTACCCTTTGGGAGCCCAGTTACTTCAAGACAAAGGGACACCAAAAAGGAAATAGTCGAGACACAGGAAGCAGGATGACTCAAAGGCAGGTGGAAAGTTGGCATACCACAGGGAACACGAAAGGATGAACCCAAATTTAGGAGCACATAACCTCTTCTTGAGAAGTATCCTTAATTTGACCAGCAAATGAAAGGCCATTTGGAAACAAGTTCTACAATCTGGGACAGAAACTTCAAGTGAATATATACCTAAGCTCTCCAAAAAAAAATCTCTGAAATTGGCGAGTTTATCTGGTCTGAACTATAACATATGGATAGATCTAAATGCTGCTGAAAGATTCCATTTTAAAAGCAACATAAGTAATTTTTCAATTTAAGTTTAACATTTGTAAAAAATCATAAGTAATATAATCAGAAGGTCAATACTCATGAAGCTGAGTAAAAACATCTTTTTTCAAGAGGGTGACAATCAAATAGAAGCTGTTCTCACCTTTACCGCCTAGATAAATCATATGCTATTTTAGTTTTCTGTGTAACTTCAAGGATGCTGCAACCTTTCAGGACTCCATTCCTCCATCTGTTTGAAAAAAGCAGAGAGGGATGAATCTAGTGAACTCTAATAAAATATTATGCTTCTCTTCTGAAAACAGCAATCATTGTTACTTCCCTCTAGGCCAGGTAACTTACTGTCAAGCATGTATATATTTTAATATGTGCTTCCTGGGAAGGGTAAGAGGAACTAGGATTAAAAAATAACAGGAGTTAATGCAGGCTTAAAGGAAAATTTCCTAGACACATTGCTCATCCTAAAACAGGACAGAGCACAACCCCCCTCCCTCCCTACTTTCCTTTTAATCCAATTTTATTTAACTCCATCTCCCAGATGACACAAACCTCTCTCATCTTAACCAAAGCCTCTAATAAGATAGAATAAATCTACTTAAAGTCTGAAAAAATGTGTTGCTAAATATGTGGTTAAGATGAGCACAACATTGAATCGAAGCTGATCCTGGACCCAAAACAGCATGTTAATGTCAACACCTTTCCTTATTAACCCATTGCTGAGTGCAAAACATAGACAAAGAAAATCCAAGACTTAAAAGAGAGTACTCTGATTTAGTATTGACGATGGAAGAATCACATGTTTTTATAATACATGTATGAATTAGAATCAAGTTAACATACCAGCAACGGCCTCTTTCTGTAACATTCTCTAATAATAGTGAAGGAAAAATCATGAAAACAAAATGTAGCCAAGGCCAGCCTATTTTTAAAACATGGGATATTTAGAATACATGAAGAAAAATACATTTTACATAAATTCCAATACAGAAAAAAAACATCTTTTGTATTCATTAAACACTCCACAGACTCTTCTGTAGGACTTAAACTTTATAATATTACATGTTCTGGGAACCCAACATAGCTATAAAAAATTGAACATTTATTAAGCATTGAAAACTACAGTGTATATGAACAGACTGCTCACTCACAAAATTGAAGGATTCAAAACACATTAACAAAGATCAACCTAAAGAGCAGTTTAACAGTTGCATTTATCACGGCAGCCTGATCTTCTAACAACTTGAAGTAGTCTTGGTTTACAGTGATCTAAGTCCATTTTTTAAAAATGGAAAACTATTACTATAGTCAAAGGTTAACAAAGCACCTATGTTGAGAGTCAATAAAAGAAAACTAATTAGGAAAAGTGAATTTGTATTAACATACAAAATTTTTGTCTGTAAAGTGAAACTTCATCTCTTAATATTTCCTTTAAAATTTTCATGTTATTAAGATATAACTGACATAAGATTATGTTTATTTCAGGTGTAAACTGCAATGATTTGAAATAAGTATATATTGTGAAATAATCACAATAGTGTAAATATCCACAAACTAGCTATACATATATAGTTACATATAGTTATAGGGTTTTTCTGTATGTGAGAACTTTTAAGATCTACTCTCTCAGCAACTTTCAAATAACAATATAATATTATGAACTAGAATTGTCATGCTATAGATTACATTTGCTGTATTTATAAGTGGGAGTCTATGCCTTTTGACCACTTTCTCAATATGTCTAAGGGGAGCATAAAGTCCTCTTTTCTGATTCCAACTCACTTCTTGGGACTTTAACACTATGCATAAATTATCTAAATTCTACCATTTTGAAGAAATCTTCCTAAAAAGGGTAAAAAAAATTTTCATTATAAACTACTCCAAGAAAAACCAATAGAAACATTTTTACTTTATGTTCAGAGAATAAACCTATAAAGGGAGAAGCCGAAACATTATTTAAAAAACTTAACTCACATTGTCCAAATAAAATATGGAGATTTTGTGAAAAATAATCACAATCCCACTAAAGATTAACCTAAAATTATGACTTAATGTAAAATTACTTTCTCAAATAAATATACAGACATAAAACTTTCTAAAAGTATAGAGCTGAACAGGCAACTTATTTATTTCTCCCATTTCCTTCAGAATGTGTTCACTTAGCTTCTCTGAAGTTCAGTTCACAAGATGTAATATGACCTAGGACATTGTGCAAATGGTTTCACTTGGAAAGCGTCCTTTCATTCAAAGACTTGAAAAATGCTTGCTTCCTGTGTTCCACAGGAGACTATATTTATAATTAGTACTTTTTAAAAGATTTACTTTGTGTGCTTCTCATGTGATTAGACACTGGCAGCGCCAGCCCCACTGTGGGTAGTAACCAAACAGTGGCAAAATGCTCACTTGCTTAAACACTCACAAGCCCTTGACCTTCAGATATTACTTCCCCAAGGTTCAGGTTAAATTTCAAGTATTTTACCTGAAAGGAATCTTACCTAACAGCCACGAATATATGAACAAACATTGCATGCTGATTTATTTCTGTTAGCAAAGGAGCACCAGGTGAGAGGAAAGGTAAAGACCCCTCCCCAGCTGTAGACCAGGTTGAGGAAAGGAAAAGAGGCTTTCTAACACCTACAAGACTGTCTTCTCTAAATGTACATTGCCTTAAAAGAAACAAAATGTAGAAATACCTACCTTTAACTCTCAGATAACTTTATCTATGCCTATAAGTAAAGACATATTAAAATGTATTGAGAAAAAAATGTATGAGGTCCAATTACACAATTCATGGAAAAGTAACATATTTGTATCTTTCAGTCAAAAAAAAGCCTTCTGGGAAAGCAGACATGCTGGCTTCCTGAAGCAGCACAGTCTCTGCCACTTGGCCACTCTATCTATGCGTGGACCACAGCTCAAAAGACTTTAGACATCTTGAAAACACAGCACACCCATCCTTTCCTCACACCATCATTAACTTGATGATTTTTCCAAATAAGGTATCTTTCTTGGAGAAGGAAGCCCATGGGCATCAGTCCTCTTTCTCTGAAAAGCAGTTTCACCTCATATAGCATCGCCACATTGGAGTTGATTTGGGAAAGGTGGGTGTGGAGCAGCATGAAAGGGAAACCTTGTATCCTCTATGGAAACTCCAGGCCTTTTCATTGCTTTTAGGTGCAAAAGAGTTCACTGTGCTCATTATATTCAGTCAAATACTCTGGATAAAGGATCCCTAAACCGATAAAATAAGCCTCAGACTGTATCTACCCCAATTTGCTAGTCTCATCTTTTGTATTTAACATCTTCTAAATTGAATGCCAATTCTTCAAATTACGTTATTTAGAGGCAAAAATTTGATGTCATTTAAGGACCAAAAATCACTTGTATTTAAAAAAATAACTTGTAATAGAAGTATTTGTTCCAAGATGCAAAGCAAGAAATAGTTTAGAACTGTCAGAATAGTTCCAACTATTCCTTAAAAATTAGATAAATGTATATAACGTCTGAATATGACAAATAGTTTGAGATTATTTTAAAGTATCAACTTTTAAAGAATAAAACATCTGATTTATTAGACAGTATAATTTTAGAAGATCTCTTTCCTTTTAAAATTTCAGTTACTCTTATAATAAAAAATGAAGTTCACTTTTCATTGCTGTGTAGTTTGTCTTCCTTTTTTCTACCTGCCAGCATACATGAGTCTGCTGTTCAACTTAAGGCAAATTTCCATTTAATCAAAATGAGAAAAATGTTAAAGATTAGTTCCTGCTTCTCACTACTTTTTAGGGCAAGTAAAACTTACAAAGTACTTTGCAAATATAAAAAGCTATTTAAAAATATTTGGGAGGGTTGAAAAGGATAAATAATTTCTAAATCAAAATTCTTATTTTATAAATGCCTTTTAATTTGTTAAGCCTCCAATATTACCAACTGTTATTTTACACCAGTCACAATCCTTAGAGAAATATTTTAATAAACATTCTTTGAACTGAAGAACTGGCTCAGATTGGAGACTAACAGAGACATCATGACTAGAAGTACTGTAGGATCCTAGTTGAGATCCTGGAACAGAGAAAGAACCTAAGTGGAAACATTGGTGAAATCTAAAGAAAGTCTGTATTTTAGTTAGTAATTGTGAACCTATGTTTAACTTCCTGGTATGGATAAGCATATCACCGTTAATGGAAGATTGAGGAAGCTGGGTGATGGGCATTTTGGACCTCTGCTTATTTTTGCACCTGTTCTGCAAATGTCAAGTTAGTTCAAAATAAAAAGTTTAAAAAAAACACTCTTTAAAACAAAATCAATTGTTACATCTTATTAAACTCTAAAGCTTCTAAAAGTTTAATGCAATATGTAATAGTGAAATGATTCCACTAGATGTCACCCTTCTTTCTTCAGTGACTAAAGACAATTCTCACATAGCTATCACATATCACCTGACAGATATTTTTCTTAAGGCTATTTTATAACTCCAATGGGCACCATCTCTTTGTACGATAGATTCCATGAGTTGACTCTCACTGCATATAACAATGTTTGCTTTATTTTCTTGAGATGCCTTCTTTCAGGATTCAAGCTTCATTATCATTCCAGAATTTGAAGATAAGGTTTATGAATTCAGCCATTGAATACATTTATAGAGCCCATACTTTGCTCATCATCGCTATAGTCTGAGGCAGCCCATTCTCTTTAGTGGTGCCTGACATTAAAAGCTCCCCATCCTCCTGCACACTTGAAAATTTCCTAACTTCCAAAGAGCCACTCTGAGCAAAGAATGAACAAATGCTTTCTTCCACTTTGTTCCCATGACTCCTGATGCTGCTGAACACCTCATTGAACTTGCTACTCAAATGAAGTGTTAGCTGTTCAATAACTGGGCCTTGAAGCTCTTCAAAACATTCTTTTTGTAATTCAAAACTAAAAGCCTAGGTTCCTTTTAAAGCCAAAATTAAATAGCTAAGAGTATACCAGTTACTGTGTGTGGTTTACCTTTAGCATGCTAATCTTATTTATCTGCTGAATTTCCAAGTCCATTCAATAACCTCCTTGTAAAATATTCCTGTCATCCATGTTCCTCTGCCAGCCACTGCTCTCTGCTGAGAGGCTTTCTAATAAACCCAAGACAGCCAATCCACTCCATTCTGAGGATTCATTTTATGAAAGCTACCTCAAACATTGCTAACGTGAATTGAAAAAAAAAAAGATTAAATTATTCTGGAGTGCCTACATGTCAAAATTAAAACAGAACTCACAGTGTTTGCTAACCTATTTCTGAAGTTCTAAACTGAGATAAGATTAGATAACATGCAACCTCTGAATTTTACAGAATATGCAATTATAGTACTTCAGAATGAACTAGAAATAGTGGTTCTACATAACTGAGACAATACTTAGGACATCTGGCCCTTACCAAAACTGAAAGACATAAAAACAGAAGACATCCTCAATTTGGATTAAGGTGTCTTGCAAAGGCTTGAAGAAATTCCTAAATGTACATATGAATCCCTCTTTCTGTGCTCATTTCTCATATACTAATAAAACCTTTAAAAATAGAATACCATGACCAAATTGGACTTTAAAAATGATTTATTTTTAGAAACAATTTGGTCTGATTATGGAAGCAAAATTTTTGAGGAAACTTTCCTTAATTACAAAAATCTATGGGAATGTTTTTTGTGGTACTCTAGAATTTATCTAAATAGTCCACCAGTTCTGAGGGAATGGTATTATGTGAGACTGCACTTAGTACCTCTAACTCTGAGAAATGAACATATGAAATTTAAGACAAAAGTTCTCAAATTATCTCCAACTTTACATGTAAAGGTACACTTTTTCATGTTGAAGAAAGTAAATGGAGGGAAACTTATGGTTTAACGAGAATTCCAATTCATTTCTAAACCATTAATTTCTTTAAAAAAGTAAAACTGCTCATAAACTTGCCTACGGATGTGAATTTCTTTACTATTTCATGCAATTAATTGTTCAAAGACTTTTAGATAATATCATCACCAAGAAAACCTGAGGCTTTGTCTTCCCCATTCATGCCATACAGATTTGTGCATTTGGGCATAATTTTCTTATTTATCATAATAAAAGGGGGAAATTACCCAAAACCTTACCCAAATGAATAGAAATGGAGATTATCATTCATATAAACATATATAATATATATACAATTTCTAATTTAAGAGTGAACCAAGTGCCTACAATTACCAAATAACAAGAGAAACAAAACTTAACAAAAAATGGGGGGAAAAGACCATTTAAAAGATTTTGTCTAAAAGTTGAATAATCAGTCATGTCCTCAGTTTAGATGAGTTTGAGACCTTTTTTAAAAAAAATTCATAAATGACATCTTAATCCCTAAGACACAGCTAGATAAATTCAATTCATGATCTTATTTCTTTAAAGGAGTAAGTGTACCTGCTACATGATAGGCACTGGGTTAAGTGGGAACTGGTAATAGAATAACAAACCACACGGAGGTTGTGTCCTTATCCTTAGAGAGTGTAGGTCTAATAGTATTAGAGACCAATCAGTAATCAATATCAACAAAAATAAGACAGATGCTATGACAGGAAATGACAGCAAATACCCTTATCTGGCCTAAGGTCAAGTGGTGTTAAGAAAAAGGAATGTCAGTGAAAATAATTTAACTTTTCTTTTAATTCTTTTCAAGAAGGATGAAAACAAAACATTTTCTGATTAATAATTCAGCTAACTGAAAATTCCACAACAGGCTATTATTCTGCCTTTACACATTTTTGTCAGTTGAATTTTTATGCTATTAATATGCTATGATCTTTCATTTTCAAAAAAAATAGCATCTAAGCCTATGAAAAAGATAGTATTCAGTTCTTATATTTATTTGCCATGATTAGAAACAAAAACTAAGAAAATAAATTCAAACAAACCTTTTGTGTTTCCAGTTCACAAACATCAGCACCAACCTTCTTTAATCAATTGATATTCTTGCTTACCATTGGACACCTATGGCATTTCTTCAATGCAAAACCACAAGCAAACATTTGGCCAAGAAATCCCCCAGGGAAGAAAATGGAAAAGGAGTTATACTAGAAATAACTCTATCTTCTCCAAGATGACTCCTTCAAATAAAGGAGAGAGAGAACTTCATAGGGGGTGAAGTGAACTACTAAATTTCCCAGAGGGAATCCTTATTTGTGACCAATTCATCTGCCTGTTGTATTAAAGCAACCTTTAAATAACTCTCCTTCTACTTATATCACGTCTAAATCCACTATTGTTACTCATTATGAGTTCACTGGTATTAGTCAACACAAGTCAGTTAGTCACCATATTTTTAAAGCCACCCGCACCCCCCCCCCCCCCGCCTTTTATTTTCTGGTTTTCCTTTCCCTTAGGTATTTTACAAAATACATGCTTCTGGGCTTTTTGTTTTAATTTGTGGTTTAAACGGTGACCATATCCCAAAGACTGCAAACTCTTCAAGGTCACATTTCTCTCATGAAAAGGTGACACCTGAGTTTAAACCTTGAAATTAAAAACTTATTCCACATGTGTTGTCTGATGCCATTTCTCATAAATTTATTTAGAATTTGTTCACATAAATTCATAATTTGTTCAAAAATAAATCAGGAAATAAGGTACCATACTTTCTGGTGACAAAAAGGCCCTAGCCTAGGATGCTTTCTGTAAATCGCATGTAAGAAACGAAAAATAATCTAACAAATGATGGACTGTGTTGGCCTTTTAAAGGTATCTATCAGTTAAAGCCTGACAATCAACCCTAACGATCTTTTCAACCTTATTTTCCAAGATTTCCCCAAATCTGCCCTCAATTCTAGATAGATCGAATGAAAAAGCATCTCTGCCATAAGCACTTCACAAGGATCTTGAAAGCCCACTGCCTCTCCTCTCTCCAGCCACACCCAACCTCTTCAAAGCAGATGCTCATCCAGAATCTTCTCTAAAACTATAGCTGCCATCGTTGCCTGCTCTCTGAATTGTACTGCTTACTACCCTGACCCTTCCTGGCCCATCACAAATCCCCAGCTTCTCTTCCCAAGTCAACTGTATGTTCTTACTAGAGAGTCTAGCAATTTATTTTCTCTGTTGCACTCATGGCACCTGATATTTAGGTGCACATACTAAATATTTGCATAAAAACCCTTCTCTTTTGAAACAGGGCATCATACAGACTAAGAGCAAATTCTTCTCCTACCTGAGTTTAGGGTTTTTTCCATCATTCAAGCAGTAGTGTAGAGATAATTAAACAAATAAATAAAGGAAGGATTCCTTAGTAAACCAGTAATAAATGAAATTTCACAGCTGTGTCTCAAATGAACCATTCATAATATTTAGGAAATGTGCCATTTCATAGGGAATTTATTTTCACATGGGCATAGACCATGAATTGCCAGAAATTATCTATCTGGACTTTGTAAAATGACTACATTGAATTAAGGTGGGGTTTCTGTTTGTTAGAAAATGTGAACAGATTGTTTCTCTTGAATTCCTTAAGAAAAAGGAAAGGCAAAAGAAGTGCAAATGGCAAAAGGTAGAAGCAACTTTTCAGCTAGTCCTCTTAGACCTTAAAATTTTTTAACAATCACTTTACCTTGTTTCCTTCTTTCCTGTGTGTGTGGAGAAGGAAGAGGAAGAGAACCAAAAGATGAGTCAGGTGTGGTAAGGGAACAAATTTCATGTTATATTGAAAATAATCTTTCCAATATGCTTGTCAAGTGCTATCATCCCCAACTACTTTCAAGACTATCATTCTTAAAATAATTTGTAGAAATTCTGTGGCCAGCCAGAAGCTTGCTTTTGAAGGAAAAAAAGTTTGGTTTGGTAAAATCTGACAAAATGGTGGAAAACATAGCACTCTATACTTAAGATTTGTACATTCTGTTGTATGTAAATTTTACTTGAAAAGAAAAAAATGCACTAAACTTCTAATGCAACTGTATTTAGGAAAATAAGCAGGGTTAGTAGATGGATAGATGAACAACTACATGGCTAGATGTGACAGAGCAAATATCTTAAAATGCTAGTAATCTAGTGGGTAGGTCTATGTGTGGTCACTATAAAATGTTTTCAACTCTGCTGTAGACTTGGGTATTTTCATAAAAATGTTGAGACAAAACCAACTGTATAAATTCATTTTTAAATATATGCACACACGAAAGGATTTGCCAAAAAAATCTTTTCAAATACTTCATGCCTCCAAGTTGGCTTCCACAAAGTCCAAAGTGCTTGGCTCCCATCTGCCTCTTAAACTGATCCCAGACTCTGGTGGGACAGATCTGTCAGCCCTCACCTGAGCCACATCTGAGAGTCAGCTGACTACCCTGTCAATTGGAAGGGTTTCAACGGGCAGTTCCTCCCCTGTGGCAGCAGGTGGGACAGAACCAGTTGTCTCTGGTACAGAACTGAATACTTGCTCTTCCTCCCCAACTTGGTACCCCATTCTCAGCAATAATACTAAAGTACCTGAGGTTCCAGGATCCCCAGAGAGCCACATTCCAAGCACCTAAGTATTCCCCAGACACACTAGGTTCCTCCAGAAGCAGCTAGGCATTTTCCCTAGGTTTTTCTCCCACCTCCCATCTCCAGCAGTGTGCAGCAAGGCTTTTCTAAGAGTACATAAAAGAAGCTGAGGAAAGCAAGGCACCCTGCCGTCTGCCAAGGCCACAACATTTTCAATGATAGAGCAGGACTACGTGCTGTGTGCAGGTACCAGCAACCTGCAAGAAAAAGAAAACGAGTGGCTCCCATCCTCTTGTCTTTCCACGTTACCCAAGAATAATAAAAAGAACAAGGTGGAAAAGGAATTTTCTCATAGTTGTTACCTGCTGAAAACAGGAACCTACTGACATTGCAGCACCTGTGAGGACAGGGACCCCGCCACCATCCAAAACAGGTCTCTATCTGCCCATCTATCATTTTGCTCACAGAAGAAACAAAGTGAAAAAAAAGTAAAAGTAAGAAAATGACTCAGTCTACCAAACCACATGTTCATTCAAATTAACCTTTGTCTTCTGCTACTCTGGGAACATTCAGACTCAATCCAGACCACACAGTGGATTGCTTTTGTGGTTTTGTTTTAAGCAGAGCTGCTTCAACTCTTGAGTTGAAATCAGAATCCACAGAGAAACTGATCTGTGAGAAAAATCCAGAGTCCAATGAGAAAAGTCATTCCTATTACTAACTCTAGTGATCTCATAGGTCATCCATCCTTTCACTGACTGGGTCCCCTTTCACTTATCTCTTCCTTCTGGTCATTCTAGTGAAGCACAGACAACTTGAGGAGAAAATTCAGTTTATCATGCCCTTGGGCAAGCACTTGAGCAGATGTCTTAGTCCATGTAGGTGGGAACATACCCAGTTCCAGCAGCAAAAGTGCCCTGCCTTCTAAGCACACTGTTCCTTAAGGGCCAGTCTGAGAATTGTAATTCTAAGAAGGGAGTTGCAGGGGGCAGTGTGAACCTGAACCACTTGTATTATAATTTTAGTGGAGGAAACTGTAAGTTTTTCAAGTATGAAAATCTAATACTAAATATCAGAAACAAAAATTCTATTTCTTAGTGTATATGACTCTAATCTGACTTATGTTCTATGGTTTGATTGCTTTAGCTCCCAAGAAAAACTTTTGTAAGAACATATTACAAAGAGACACACGACCTTTCTTCAGATGAATACATATCTCTATGTGGTCTATACATACAATGAAATAATATTCAGCCTTAAAAAAGGAAATCTTGTCATATGATACAACATAGATGAGCTTTGAGAACATTATGCTAGGTAAAATAAGCCAGTCACAGAACGACAAATACTGCATGATTCCTCTTATATGAGAAAACAAAAATAGTCAAAACTCATAGAAACAGGGTAAAATGGTTT
Source organism: Solenodon paradoxus (assembly GCA_004363575.1). Taxonomy (NCBI): domain Eukaryota; kingdom Metazoa; phylum Chordata; class Mammalia; order Eulipotyphla; family Solenodontidae; genus Solenodon; species Solenodon paradoxus. Next base: position 14,410 of record RJWH01007568.1, on the reverse strand, counting down.
TTCAGAGGCTAGGGGAGAGAGATGTTTAATGGGTAAAGTTTCAGTCTTGAGAGATGAAAAAATTCTAGAGATTTGTTGCATAACAACATGACTACAGTAAGCACTGTGAATATCTGTACTGTACATTTAAAAACAGATAAAATGGTAAATTTTGTTATGTACATTTTAGCATTTTAAAACACACGCCACCTTGACATTCTGGATGTTCTAAATCCTTAATTCATTGATATTGATATTTAAAAAACACAATAAATACTTGAGTGCTTTTTCTTATTGAAAATGAATACCCTCAAATTAAATTGCTTTGAAGATTCAAGAATAATCAAAAAGCACATGAAGCTATTGCTCACAACAAACTTTGTCATTTTAAGCATGCATGACATTTTCATAGCAGGAAGGATCCAACATTCTCCTCAAATGATATGCTTGGTATGCTGAATTGGCTTCTAAATCAAATGCGGCTGCTGATATGTAGCCTTTCAGCAAAAGAAGAATATATCACAAGACAGTCTTAGGAAGTGAACACTGTGGCCATTATAACAAAGGCAAAAAATGAATAATTCATGTGCAGAGTGTGTGTACAAGCATTACAAGTAACTGAGACTTCGTGAATGGTTCCCAGCACTGGATCCCCTCCTCTATCAAATCTGTCTATACTCTAAACACTGATTCATCATCCATTTCTCTGAAATGTAAAGATTACTCTAAGGAGACAGCACTGTAAGAACAACTTTTAAGTTGACAGCAAAAAGGCAGAGCAAGCTTTTATTCACTCAGTTTTCCTTTCAATAATGGCTAAGCTCAAAGAAAACTTAAACATTTCCTGAAGTTCATGATTTCAGCTTCCCACTGTAAGAATAATTGCATAAGGGACTGAATTGGAATGCCCAAATCTATTTCCTTAGTAACAGAAATGTTGTGAACATCTCGGTCTTAGATATTTAAAAAACAGATTCTCTGTATAACTGAATTTCCCAGTAGCTCATGTTTTGGGATCTATGATACAGAAGAAAAGTCTCCTGAATTTCACCAGGTGAGTGAAATCACAAACAGGACAAGATCTAAATAGCTTCTATGTGATTTCTATGCTCCTCCATGAATTTTCATTTAAAAAAGCAAAAGCTAAGTTTCAAAAACCCAGATGGGTATGCCCTGAGTTTTGCTTCCGCCCCATCTCAATTAATTTGTACCCGGCACAACTATCACCAACATGAAGCACTGCTCGAAAAGAACAGATCCGAAGTGAGAGAGAAGCAAGCCTTTGAGTCTTTATGCTAGATGAGTCCTCAGTGGAGAGATTGGTCTAGGAAAGGCTGAAGTAGGCACATACTGGTGGAGATCTGAGGAATAAAGTGAAGAGGAGGATCAAACAGTGTTAAAAGGTCATGGCCTCAAACTGAAATCATGAAACTCTCCAAAGACCTCAAATGCATAAGCTGCTCAACAGATATGGGTTTAAACTGTAAAGTACAGAAGACCTACCTTAGCCCCTCTTCTCTTCTGCATATCTAGTCATAGCTCTTATAAATAACCCTTTACATTGTTCTTATTGGGGGTCATTAGAGGAAATTAGAAGTAGTCTTCCTCTCAGGGAAGCTCATATTGTAATAAGAAGCATCAAAGATCTTGGAGACACCAAGAAAGTGCTAATAAGAATACTGGAGGCTCTGGAGGTCAGGGATGATTCTTCCCAATGGACAAAGCCTGTCACTTCCCACTTCAAGGGCAGAATCAGGATCCCAACACCAGCTCCAATCCACTAGCAACATGACAAGCATGTATTAATTGCTTCTCCCTGGTATTGCACAGACACCTCCCTCTGAACTTATTTTCCCTCTCAAATCCAGAAATGGGCACCTGGAATCCTCACTCTGCGGTTCATGCTCAGCACCAAAACAGATAGCAGGACACCTTAAACCAGCCCACTTATGCCTTTCTCTAGAGAAAGAAACACAGTTAACAACTCTTACAACTATGTGGCCCTTCTGGCTTTATAGTGACCTAATGCCAATATAAGGTATATAAACTGTTTCAGAATCAAAATCAACATCTGCGCCAAGAAGCTGCAAAGGGAACAGAAATTTTGATTGTGTGTCCTTTAGAACATTATTTAGATCTAAGTCCTGTGGAAGGGTACATGGTACACATAAGTCGGACTGGGAGAATTCCTACCATAAATAGTCAATATTCTCCATATGGGGGAGGGGATCAAAAATAGAGAAGTGTAAATGACACAATCTTAGGCTTCAGCTTCCTCACGTAGGAAAATTCACATTTGGAAGGATGACTTATAGTTCTAGTGGTGGGTGATATGAACCTTACAGAGAAAACTCCCAGGTCTAGATCTAAATTGTGGTACCATTACTTTAGATGGGAAAAACCCAAAGCTCCCAGAAATAAACTAGATTTCCAAAGGTTAAGATTTGACAGCTCTGGTCACCTGATGCTTTTATAGCCACCTCCCGCCCCTGCTAAAAGAACAATACTGCAGGTCATCATAATGGTAAATATGGCAGGGAAGTATAGCAGAGTAAATTAAAACATTTACCAAAATTAAAATAAAGCAATAACAAACTTAAGTATGCCTCTAGTAAAGTTAAAATGGAAAATAACTAGAGTAAGTAGCAATCCATAAAACTATAATGGATTATTGTTTTGCCTACTGGTTAATGGAGTTCTCAGGTAATTCTAACATGAAATCAATTCCATTATCAAGACGTGAACATCCACAGCCTGAATACCAGAAAGAGATATTGATGAAATAGGCAGTTTGAATCTCTGGATCTGGCCAGTTGATACAAAGGCTTGAAAGATATAAAACATTCCTAAAAGTGATTTTTCACAAGTAGAGCTGTCAAATGATCTCACTAAAGAGATGTTTTCAATTACGTTTCATCTCATTTTTTTTCCAAGCAATATGAAAAGATTAGTTTTATAGCAAGAACACATCTCTTTCTAATTCAGATGGACAACTTATTAATTATTGAACTTAATGTAGTATATATAGAAGTTGATTTACAATGATGTACATTTTTAACCTATATGTTATTCCTTCTATACAATCTTGTTTTAAAAAAATTTGATGGGATTAGACTTTAAGTTGTGAACTTAATGTAGTATATACAGAACTTGATTTATAATGATGTATACCTGAAACCTATATAAATGTTCTATATCAATATTGTTCACAATAAAAACTTTTTTGAAGAATTTGAAGCTGATGGAGAAAAACAACTCCATTTAATACACCTAAGTAAAGGTCACCTAGAATGCTATAACAAATATTTTCTTAATGTTCAAGCCCCCATTTTCAAACAAGTTACTTTAGCATAGGCAGACATGGGCATTTACACATTTAATCAAGTTAAATATAAATGTATCTCAACAAATTAATTCAGCTTCAAATTCAACACAATTAACCATTCTCATTCTATATTTCCTTGCATGAAAAATGCAATAATTGGACCACATCATTTTAATAATTTTTCCCTAGATAACTCATATGCAGGAGAAGCATGAACTGCCCACTGAAAAGCAATGGCTAAGATAGTCCTTAGGATGCTTTAGTGGTCTATGATAGCAAAATAGTTTCAAGATGATATAGGACATAGAAATCAATTCTGATTAAAATAAATATTTAATTAGGGGTATACTTAACTACTTGTTGGGCACCAAGATCAACATTAATATGTATTACATCTATGTATAAAAATGCATGTAAAACCTAAGGAATAAAGACTGAAAGGCAAATCAATACTAAAATTATGACAACTTTTACTTTCAATAATAATCAACCAGATAATGGGGGCCAATGCTCCTAATGCAGATAACTCAAGAGCCTGAGCAAAGCTATTAAAGAGCTATCAGCATGATAAGGAACAGCTGAAATGTCAAATTTGAAAGTTGATGAATGCAATATATATGGGACTGTTTTTGTCAAGGGGACTATACTCTAGGAATCTGAGATGGTGGTTATTTCTGATGGCCTCTGGGGGAAATAAAAACAGAAGCTGGGGTCCATTAAGAATAAATCCCCTCATTGGGGAATTTTTTTTTAAATGTGAACATAAAGTAACCATACTTAATATGGACTTACACCCAGTTTTCAAGTCATCTGGGTGGCTCAGATAACTTAAGATTAAGATGATTCCAGAAAGCTAATAGTTTCAAGGTTTCTGAGAAAAAAAACAAAAATATTCTCTAGAGGCATAGGACATCTTGACTTTTCAAACACAATATCCAGAAGTAGTCTAAGATGACCCTTTAATAAGAAAAAAAACATGAGGAAGAAAAAGCAGAAGACACAACACAGAGGGAGAAGACTCTAAATATTAGAATTGTCAGAACTGAACTGCAAAATAATTATGCTTCACATATTCGAGGAGCTCAAAGTCAAAGAAAATTTTCAATAGGGAACTGGAAACAGTTTTTTTTAAAGAGGAAAGAATCAAGTAGGAATGAAGGCAAGTAAACAGGCAGGCAGAAAGGATGTGAGAGAAGCAAGAAGCATTTTTTATTTAGTTAGTTCTTAATTTTGGTTTCCAAACCTGAGTCCTTTGGCTTTATATGGACTATGCTACAGTCACATATTTAATGCCTGACTCACCCAGTGCAGGCCTGAAAACTTGTTTTAGTGGCAAATATTGAAAAAAAAACAAAATCAATTCTAGACGTGAAATTACAATTAAAAAATTAGAAACTCAATGAATGAAGAAAAAATTAGTGACCTGAAAGATAAGCCAGAAGAACAAAACAGGATTCAGAATGAATTAGAGTGGCACAGGACAGAGGAAAAATACAAGAATAAGAAATATGTTAACAAGTCTCAAAAATGGGCTGTAAGAACCATGCTTTCAAGTATTCATGAATCAAAATTTGGATTAGCTGCAACTAAAGCTTTAGTTAGATTTAATGAAAGGAATAGTGTAAAAGTGATTCTATGCCAGTTCTGGGATTATGTCTTAAGAAAACCTGACAGCTTCCACTTTTCCAGAAGTCATTTTCAGGACCCTGCATCACCATATAAGAAGCCAAGTTACCCTGTTTGAGAGACTACATGGAGAAAATGATGGAAGGCCAATAAAAGACAGAATCTTGAAACTAAGACAGAATCATGAAACTAAAGATGTTCTATAGCCCTCTATTGAGATGAGCCTTCCAGCTGTCCTCATCAAGGCCACCAGACATTTCAGTAAAGGCATCTTCAATGTTTAAGTTCCACATGCCTTCTGATTGCAGCTTCATGACAGACCTCAAGCAAGACCAGCAGAAGAATCATCCAACTGAGCTCCAAATCTCTATACAGGATCTTGAGAAATAATGAAACAATTGCTGTTTTAAAACACTAATACTTGGAGCAGTTAATATGTGGAAATAGATAACTAAGAAGGATATATGAAGGATACACTAATGATATATTTAATATATTTCATTGGAGATCAAGGCATGAGAAAATGGGTGAGAAGCAATATAGAAATCATAAGTGAGAATTTTCCTGAATTCACTAGACATTATTCTCACATTCAAGAAACCCTAATAAGCCAGCCAAAAAGATAAATGAAATTTATACTTAAGTACATCACAGTGAAAATGTTGAAAACTAACTATCAGATAAAGTTTTAAAAGCAGCCAGAGAAAAAAAAGGCACATTACATCATAAGGGGCAACAATCAGACTGACAGCCAATTCACCCCCAAAAAGAAATTACTCAAGCTGGAAAGCAATGGAATGATATCTTCAAGTGTCAATAAAAGAAAAAACAAAACAAAACTATCTGTCAACCTAGAATCTACAAGCGGCAAACATATCCATCAAGAATAAAGGTGGTAAGGCATGCCCTGGCGGCTCAAGTGTTAAGCTGGTGGCTGGGACGTAGATCATATAAAACCCACGGACCCACGTTCATGACCCAGGGTTGGGGAGGAATGACTAAAATAAACAACTAAATATATAAAAGATACTCATTTCTACCTGCCTGCCTTGATTCCTACCTGTCTTCCTCCCTCTTAGAACATTTCAAAAAATAACGAATAAAGGTGAGAAATGCACATCCCTGTGGCTCAGGCAGTTGAGGTAGAGGCCATGTAAAGCCTACAGACCAGGGTTCAAGAACCGTGGGGTCAGGGATTACAAAAATAAATAAATGTCTCTCGAGAATGTAAGAAAGATTCCTTCAGAATAACGAAACCTGAAAAAAAAATCACTAGAAGAACTATATTCATGAAAATATAAATGATGTTAAGTTGACTAAATAAACCCAAATGTGCTTAAAATTTGAATATAACATATCTAAATAACTCATGGATCAAAGAAAAATCTATACAAATTACAATATCTTAAACTGAATAAAAGGTGTACTACATACTAAACTTACAGGATGGAGTTAAAGATATTTAGAATAAGAAATACATATCAGAAAACAAGAAAAGCTGAAGATTAAAAAGCTAAGTATATATCTCAAGATATTAAGAGCAAAATAAACTCAGAAAAGCACAAGAAAGGAAATATTAATAAAACCAGAAATGAAATAGAAAATAAGCATAAAATAGTGATGATCAATAAGTTGGCCATTTGAGATTAATAAACATGCCAAATCTTTGATGAAGACTGATGAATAAAACAGATATAACTGTAGATAACAAAGATAATTAAAGATACATCAATCAATTTTTTTCCTAAAAGTTAGAAATTTTAACTCCACACTGGTGGCAAAGTGGTTTGGTCAGATGCCTTCAACCAAACGTGCAGTCCACATGCAACCCAGGGACCAGGGTTCATGTCCCAGGGTAGAGGGTGCGGGGGAACATCGAAGATGTACAACTAAGTAATATAAATAAATGCTTCTTCCTCTCTTGTCCTGCCTGCTTACCTGCCTACTCACCTTCATTCTTGTCTATGCCTTTCCTTTTAAAAAATATATAATTTTTAGAAAAATTCTCAAAAAACAAAATTTATGAATATAGCCGCAAGCAATGCAAAACCTGAACAGTCCTTTAAGGAACTGAATCAGTAATTTAAAACCTTCCCATATTACAAAATAAACCTAATGCCCAGATAGTTTCACCAACAATTCTACCGAAAACTTGAGGAAGCAATAACACACAAAGATTTAAGAATAAATTATACAAACCTTGTCAAGAACAGGAGCAAATGGCATATTTTGCAGCTTGGAGTTTAGAATTCAGCCAAACATAAAAACACAACTATATCTACATGAGAACTGAAAACTGTAGTCTAATATCATTTGTGACCAAATCTTAAGAGAAAATATTAGCACATCAAGCCCACATTATTTTAAAAGGATAACACATCATAATCAAACTGAATTTAAATGAAAAATTCACTTAGTTTACATTTTTAAAAGGTCATTCAATGTAACTGACCTTAATAACATATTAAAAGAGAAATAAATATTCTCATCTCATTGGACATAGAAAAAGTGACATATATTAATGATTTATAGAAGAATTTAAGCAACAGAAGAGAAATTCTTACTTTTAGAAAAGGGACATACCAAAAACTTTAAATAAATATGATACTTAATGGTGAAAGATAGAAAGCTCTCCTTTTTGGAAAACGGAATGAGACGGAATGCCCACCATCATCTTTTCAACACAATATTGCATTATAGGTTTTTGCCCTAACAGTGAGACATGAAAATGTTATAAAAATTAAAAATGAAAAAAAGGTATTTTTACAGATGAGAAAATTATTTTCATAGGAAAGTCAAAGCAATCATTATTACTATGACTTTAAAGGGTCTTAAATAAGATTTCTGAATTTTTATATATTAGTGATGAGAAATAAAATTTTGAAAGATATTCCGTTTTGAAAACAAAATATAAACAAATACATAAGAACAAATTAGCAAAATCACTATGAAGAAAGCAATACTGAATCTGTTAAGCAAATAAAGCCAAATGAAGGAGTATGTGCTATACTAATCATTTACATAGAGCTCATCTCAGACAACACTACCTAATGTAAGATATTTAAATTTATTATTTATTTTATTTATTTAAATAAAAACAAGGAAGTGCTTTTCATAAAATCAGGATACCTCTAAGAGAAAAGGAAGGGGGAAAAGAGGGTTTCTAGGTCCTGGCATCCTTCCATTCTTTGGTCTTAGTGGTGGTTAGATGGATGCTTATTTACAAAATCTTTCAGCTGCACATACACTGTTTATACCACATTTCTGTACGTATAATGTATTTCATACATATGCATACATACATATATTTTTTTATTCAAATCTCCAAGGAAGCAACAACAAAATAGGTGGACTAGAGTAGGGGACTCAGAGAATGCATATGTAATTGTATCTTTAAGAAATAATTATAACTAATTTGAAACAATCACTTTGAAGAAATACCTTTAATGAAATGTCATTATCAAAATCAAAAAGCAAAAACAGAGAGAACTAATAGAGAGGCAGTCTTACTAACAAGACAATTAAAAGCCATGAGTTTTAGAGTCACAAAACTTGGATTTCAACCTTTGCTCCACACAGATCAGCACTACAGTCTTAGGGAAAAAAATTTTTTTTAGCTGAGTCTAGTTTTCTCTACTGCAAAATGGCAATTCTACTTAATTTATGAGAATTAGAGAAGATATGCTGACAGTTTCTTGTCATATAATAGAAGGTTAGGAAATGGAAATTGCTTTTTGCAATTATCAATGCTATAAATGGAAGGTGGGTACTTTCCCACTTATATTAATAAGTTTACAGTTCGAGCTGACATATAAAGTTCAGAGAAAGGTATTACCAGCCATTCAGTTAATAAAAATTGACCACCAGGAACTACCTCATGTGAAATCATTATTAGATGACAAGTTTTACAGAACTCTCAGTAAATTACATTTAGCACATTTAATAAATATGACTGAAGGAGGCTACTGCAAGAGTTCTTTTCTGAAAAGAATTTTAAGAGATACATATATATATATATATATATATATATATATATATATATATATATATACACATTCATACATAGCATACATACATGTTAGATGACTATAGTATAGCTTTCACATAAAAATAATAAAAAGTCTTGACAGATCGAGAACATTAAGGGCACCTATATCACTCATGAATAATGACCATTCATTTACATTAGTCCAAATGTCTTCAAACACACAAGTGATCACCACAGTATCATGAGCTGCCCATTGACTCTCTCATCCGTCCAGTCCATCTTATTCTTATGCACCCAAGCACAAGCAAATGAGGTCATGAAAGATCTACTCAACTGTAAGAAACAGTATAAGATGGAAGAAAATGTGTCTAAGAGATACACCTGATTGCAAATCTTGCCTTTTTATCTTCTTAATTAGGTATCCTCTTTCAGATGGTTAATATAGCCATTAATGAGATATCTACTGAGATACATGGATTTTATCCTAGAATCTGAGAGATGGAGGGAGCCTTGACACTATGACTCTAGTCATAGTCTGCTTCATTGACCTAAACTTAAAATTTCTAAATCATTTTACAGATCATCAGTAGGATGTGGTTAAGTAGTAAGAATTTGTTAATAGTCTAGAATGGTAATTTTCAATCCTGACTGCATATTACAATCACATTAGTAGTTTAAACACACACAAACACAAAACAAAAGCCCAGGACTTTCCTTGAATCAATTGAATCAGAAATTCAAGGTGGAGCACAGGTTATCTGTAATTTGTAACAACTTCTCCAGGTGATTCTCATGTACAGCTAGGGTGGAGAACACTGTGACAGAAGAAAAGATCGCAGAGAAACTAATTTTCAGTACTTCATAATCAAAAAATAGCTTTAATAATTATGTGGCCCTTTTTGTCTACTCCACTAAAAACAAATTCAGGTGAAGAGCAACTCAAGAGATCCTGGCTATACGTCAAGAACTTTATTATCAAGAATTATCTGATGTAACTGAATTAAAGAAGACATACAATTCACTTCTCTAAAAACAATGCACTTCATGTGAAGAGTATACCTTGGTATTCTCATGCTAAAGAAACAAAAAGAACTATATTGTTTTCTATGGAGGCTTTGGACCTTCTCTCATTTTATCTGAATTAAACAGTACATTCGAAAATTACTTAAAAGGTAACATTTTAAATTATTTTATACCATAAGATATTCTTAATTTAAAAAAACACTGGTATCAGAAATGTGACTTTCATTCTTCGGTAATCTTCATTTTATGCAAAGTAATAATTCTACCTAAGTTCCAGAGACTATTCCTTTATTTTCCAAATTTCTCCTATAAAAGATAAATTATTACTATAGCAATATTTACTCACCTTGATATTATTTCCCATTTGCTTATTCATTTTGCACATAGCACCCACACAGATAACTGTTGCAAGCTGCTCACAGCACTCAGATCCTTGGTAACATTCAGGAATAAATATATCCTAAAACTCTGAGAACATTTAGCTGAATATCATAGCTTCAAACCTCTCTAAAGTGCTATTTGTGTTGAATCTATCCCAGATCTGTCAATTCTTATGAGTAACACACCTCTCTTTATCTTCACCCAGGTGGACGAGTAAAAGTTATAGCAGAATAAAAGCTGATTCATAAGTCTACTCATTATTACTACATTTTAGAGCTAGAGATATTAATTTTCAGAATGTAAAGCTAAACAACTGATTATTTAATACACATGTATTATGTATTTTTCTCTCCTGACAATAGTTGCAAATAAATGATATTATCTTTAAACTTTATCCAGATCTGGGAACTGTTCTAGTCTCTAGGTAAAATCTTAGTTACTATGTTAGTTATTTGAATCAACGGAATATTGTTGAACTGCTGTGCTTTGTCAACATACTTTACGTAGAAATAATTTAAGTGAAAAATAAGACAAAGGATGTGATTCTTCACATAAAGATTCCCTTGTTTGTTGACTCATAAAAGAGTGATAGATTAACACCTACCTAAGGAAAATTCATCAGTTAGTCAGGGCCTTTATAAATATATATATGTATATATACCTATATCTATGTATATACACACACACACATACAACTATAAAAAGATGAAAACTATGAATAATATTGACTTAATTAAAATGTAAATTAATATTAAATCCCCTAAAAGCCCTAGTGAATAATTTCTTTATTCCTTTTTTTTAATGTTTACTCTAGAACCATTAATAAGGGAGGAAAATGGGGAATCAGAACAGGATATTTTTTCCAAACTGTATCCATTAGCAGGTTATCCCAACCTGTTATTATGACTTTTTAGATATATGATGAGGTTTCTTACCCTGAGCAGGGTTTGTAATGCATCATCCCATGGCTGGTTCACCTGTCTTGATGACTAAGCTGTGTAGGGGTTTGTTAGAGAAGGGCCCACCCTCTGCCACAAGGCGGCACCCCAGGGGAAAGAACTGCCTATGGCTGTGACGTTGCAAGAAATATTCATTGGGCCATATGAAGGAAGTAGCATATATCCATGAAATAAATGAAAATATGCAGTTGATTGATGAACTATTGTATTTGTGCAGTAAAGTCAGCATCTGATGAGAGCATTATCTTAAGTAATTTGAAAAGGATTCATATTGCATATTGCATACATATTTGCCTGCATACATATAACATACATATTATACAGAAAAGTAAATGAATGAGTGTGTTCTAATGAAACCATTTCCAAATATAGATGCAGATTTGGACTTATGGGCTTCAGTTTACCTTAAAGCCTGGAAAACACCTTATAAAGGATTTTTAAACACTACATTCCATGTTCACACCCTCTCTCCAGAGTTAGGTCTTCTAATACACAATCTATGCATAAGGAAATTCAAGAATGAGATTATTATCAAAGAACAGGGGCAAATGGCACACAAGATTCTTCAGTTCAAGAATTAACATTTTGTTCCAAAGATCCTAAAGATTCCATTGTAGATGACTTGTAATACTGTCTTATCTCATGACATCTAAGTAAGACTTTTAAAAGTCAGATGAGCTAAAACAAGTGTCATGGACCAACAGTTTAACATCAAGATTAGACCTACTAGGTAAAATAACTTCATTTTTCTTAGAAGTTGGAAAATATAAATTCTAAATTATTACTGTCCTAGCTATGCCTATTTTAAATGTATATACTGAAAATATTGTTAATTACCTAAATATAACTAATGTATATATTACGGTCATATTGAAAGGAAAATAATTTAAAAAGAAAACTTTTCTTTTAAAGCAGTATTTCTAAGGATCATATTAGTGTGGTTCTGATTTAATGTGCCTATTTATCCCCTAGGGATGTTGTTAACTGATGAATGTAATTCAATAGGTCTGAGGGGACCTAAGATGCTGCATTTCTAATAAGACTATAGGTGATAGAGATACAGATGGCCTTGGGATCACATTTTAAGTAACAAAGAATACATCATAACCTGGTAAAATTGATTCCTTCCCCTCCCTCACCCCTTGAGACTAGGGGCCAGGAATTTTAAATAAAGTTCCCAGTAATTACATACTTTTTAAACAGATTTGAGGAGGAAAATCCACAGAACTGTGTATAATTAAAACTGGAGAAAGTCAGTTCCATGCAAACAGAGACACTAAAACAGCACATTCAGTACCATGGAAAAATTATATCTTTCAAGGTAAATAACATTTGCTGGTAGCCTTTTACACATGTCAGGCAAAGAGAAGCATGTGTCTATATACTGTTATCTTAAATACTTCCGTTTCACAGAGGAGGGACTGCTCAAGACCAGAATCTGGATGCAGAACTGATCAGGGATGCATCCCTGTGGTTTAGGCTGCTAAACGTGGCTAAGGTGTAGGTCATGTAGAGCCTATGGACTTGGGTTGCAGAGGAGAGGTCAAATAAAACAAAACGTATCAGCCTGTCTCGGCTACTTATACTTATTTCTACTTTTATATTTTACCTCTAATCACTCATTATCCTTAAGATGATAAATGGGATCATTATTCCCAACACTTTCTTTCTCCTTATAAAAGGATTATGCATCCTGTCTATCATCATGTGGAGGAGAAATATATGTTCCCACTTGGTTGACTTTGGGTTGGGTGCTCTGACACACCTTGATCAATGGAAATGTGAGCAGATATGACACCGATCACCTCCCTAAAGAAGTGTGTGTGGTTTGGATTGTTTTCTTGCTCTCTACCAGGAGAACAGCATGTCCCAAATAGGAACTGTTCTGTCAGCATTACTTTTAATAACAAAAAGAGTGGAAATAAAACCTATTGTCTATTAAAGATATTAATTATGGAACAGGGTATAAAAACATAACTAATTAAAAATTTTAAAAGTATAACCTGGCATGTCCTGGTGGAGTAGCAATTAGGCCAATCGCCTCTGAAGGAGCACAGGCTACATGCCCCTGGGATCCAGTCCCTGCTCCACAGGAAAACAACCAGTGTGAATGAATAAATAAAAATGAAAGAAAATTTTTCTTCCTTCTCTCACTTCCTACTTTTCTGCCTACTCACCTTCATTCCTGCCTGTACCTTTTCTTAAAAAAAAATGGATAACCTGACTGTGAGTACAGCTGTGAGAAAAATGCAACATACATATACATGCAGGAAAAAAAAGTGCTAAAGGGAAATACAACAAAATGTAATATTGCGCTGGGCTTATGGTTAAATTTTTTGTCTTCTCTATTTTCTATATATTACATGTAATAGTGCTCCAATAAAATACAAACCAATTTTAACCTTTCAAATTTCAAGGCAAAACTTTTTAAAATATAGCTCGATAATATAAACCATGAGTATGGTTTGCCAGAACAAAAATGTCATACTTCAGAATTTTTCTCTTTATGTGCAATAAAACTGTGGGGTCACCAGTTACCAGCAGTGTGACCTTGTGTAAGTTAACCACTTTGTCTATTTCCTCATCCATTAAAGGACTTAATAATATCTACTTCTTGGGTTATCTAGACGATTAAACATGGTAATATATATATCAAGTACCTATCTCATCATAACTATTCAATAAAAATACCTCTCTATGACTATAGCTAGTGTCACAGAAAGCTGATATAATTATAATTGCTACAGAAAGGAATTTATCAACAAAACATTAACCAAAAATAATATTCAAAGAAATTTAAGTCCTTCATCAGTCCACAAAATTAACTATACAGATATCCTACAGCACACACCACTTTTAACGACAGTTGTAATGACACTGAACCTATTCAGATAATCCATATTCCTATTTCAAAGGTGATGGAGGAGTGCTCTGGTGGCCTAATGGTTTTGGTCCACCACAGGGCAATCCACATACATTGCAAGGTTCCCATTCAAGACCTGGCATTCAGGAAATGACCAAGATGAACAACTAAATAAAATTAAGTAAAATAAAATGCTTCTTCCTCCTTTCTCTTCTGCCTGAAACTTGTAAAAACACAAAAATTAAAAAAAAAATAATGTTGAGTAG